>JAJIBD010004726.1:0-188421 GCA_021461705.1 Cryptotis parvus | reverse complement strand
AGAGAGAGTGCCTTAGCCTCGCGGCGGGCCCTGGACGTAGTGGTTGCACTTGCCCCGGCTGCTCCCCCAAACCCAGGGGCAGTGATAGAGCCACGGCCCCAGATAGAAGAGAAAGTGAGTGTCAGAGGATAAACCCTTCCTGGGGTTTGGACGGCCCCGGAGTCTTGCTTGTAGTCACGTTCCGGGTGCCTGTGCATATAACCCAGAAAGGCTGCCTGGCTCCGGAAAGGAAGGAGGTGCCCGCCCTGGAGCTGCCCTCAGCCTGCATTTTTCCAATCGTAGGTCTCCTGTAAGGACCTGTTGTTTTTCCCCAGACAACCCTGTTCTTTAATTTCTCTTTTCTATGAAAGTGTGCTGTGGAGAAAGTTGTAGTTCCGAGAGAAATCTTGGCTGAAGAAATCAGTGAGGGCAGGGCCAGTCCCTTACTGTACCCGGACTGCACCCCTCACCCCCGGGACAGGAGAGCTTCAGCACCTCCATTTCTCCTCTCCTGACTGCAGCCTCTGCTGGTGTTTCCTGGCAACACCAGGGTTTCTTAGGGTGACGTTTCTCCCCGGAAGCAGATTAGTTAATAAACTTTGGCCTGGGCTTAAACTCGTGGGCCACTTGCTAAATCATGAGACCTGGATAAATCCTGTGGTGTCCTTAAATCTCAGTTTCTTTTGTGAGGTGTGATGTTCATTGTACCAACAGACTGTTGTTACATAGAAAATCTCAGCATAGGGGCCGGAGTGATAGTCCAGCGGGTAGGGTGTTTGCCTTGCACGCGACCAACCTGGTTTCGATCCCTGGCATCCCATATGGTTCCCGAGCACCATCAGGAGTAATTCCTAAGTGAAGAGCCAGGAGTAACCCCCTGAATATCACCGGGTGTGACCCAAAAAGAAGAAAAAAATCTCAGCATAGACCTGAAATGTCTTGTGCCTTTATAATCTTAGCAGAGAACATGTGCTTTGAGCCCAGATGTTTCCAGTTCACATTTGGCCTCTCGCCTTATTTTCTCCGTAGCTAAACTCCCCATAGTACATCTCTCGGAGTTGTGAGGATTCGAGCCCGAGTATAAACATCACTGCTCATAGGAGCTGCTGTGGTCGGGGCCCAACCAAGGCTGCTTGCGATGACTCTGATAAACTCCCTCATTAGGGGTCGGTAGGGGCGGGAGATGGGGTAGCTAGGACTTGGATTAAGCCTGCTACATGCCCTACTTCTCTTTGCAGCCGGGAGCTGCAGCGGGAGTCAGACTTCATGGCCAGTGTAGACAGCAGCTGGATCTCCTGGGGGGTCGGCGTCTTCCTGCTGAAACCCCTCAAATGGACTCTTTCCAACATGCTGGGGGATAACAAGGTTCCTGCCGAGGAGGTGCTTGTGGCCGTGGAGCTGCTGAAGGTGGGTGCTCGGAGCAAGAGGGCTGGCCGTGAGCTGGTGTGACGGGACCCTCCAGCCCTCGGCCAGCTCCATTTGTCTGACCTTTCTCACCCTGTGCTTTGTAGCATGCTGTAGCTGTTGTTCATGGATTTGCTCGAGCGGGCCCCAGTAACATCTCCATTCAGGCCTCTGCTCGCTCCAGGAACGGGAAGAGCCTCAAATCATTGGTTCAGGTCATGGGAATGAGGTCTGTTATTGTAACAGTTTTGGGCATATCAAATATGAGCCTTGCAGTACAGATGTAGCTGCTGTTAGACTTACAAAAATGTAACTTTTTTTATTGCTTGGGATTTCCATGAGGAGTTGAAGTTTGGAAACTGTTGCCTTCTGCTGTTTACTAGAAGAATTTCCCAGAGTTTCTGAGATTCTGAGCTTGACCCTTTCCCAAACCAGCAAACCTGGTTCCTGTCTCCTCCTTTCTTACTGCTGAGAAAATTGCCTTGTCTCCAAGACTGGGCACTTGTGTGGTCCCCAGCTGTCGGAGGTCCTCGGCCACTGTGCTTCCTCACGGCTGCGCCCGTCTCCCCTCAGCAGATACTCCGCTGTCAGGGCCCTGCTGCCCCCTCCGACGTCTGTCCCCGAAGCTCAAGGCATCGCAGTTCCTTCCTCTGTTCCACCTGTGCTCCTGACTCGCCCTTTCCCTGCGGTCCCCTTGTCCTGTTAGTCAGCCCTCCGATTGGTACAGCCCGTCACCCTCTTCTGCAGCCACTGAACCCACGCACGAAGGACTCCCTTACGGCCCTAGGTCCTGGCTGTTGATCTTTCTCTTCTCACCACGCTTGGTTTTAACCGTGTGCTTCGGAATCCCAGTATACAACTTTCTTCAACCCTAAGTTGAAGAAATTCTACTAAAACTGCTGCGGGCGGGATTATAGCAATCTTAAAATGTATGTGTATGTGTTGGGGGTAGTAATGTATTAACCTTGAAATGTGTGTGTGTGCGTGTATATGGACAGGGTTGTAGCAGCCTTGAATTTTGTGTGTGTGTACGTGTGTACACACCCATGCACATCATCTGTGCACAGGGCTGACCAAATGCAGAGTTGCAGAGGACGCAGACAGTAGCTGTCCCTGAGGCTCTCTCCCGCCCAGCTGGAAGAGAACCATCTTGGAATCCCCATTTCTACCCCAACACCTGCTCCTGTGTTCTCTTGCCTCATCTCTCTCCGTCTCAGGCTGAGGAAGGCTCCAGAATCCACTAGCTCTTTCTTTTCCTCCCCCAAAAAAAAAAAAAAAAAAACATTAATTTTTGCTGCTGTTGTTTTGGAGGGCCTCCCAAGCAGTGTCCAGGGGGTTCTCAGGCACATGGGCTGGTGGTTCAGTAGGAGGCCCGGGATGTGGTAGTACCACCCAGTGAGCAGGAGGGCGGGGGCCTCCGAGGCAACCCAGCCATGCTCGGGGATCAGGAACTGTGTGGGGTCGGGGATGGGACCCCAGCTGGCCACACACGCACCTCCGCCCGTACTCTCTCCTCCTCTGGCTAAGCCGCATGTGTTTCCCTTGGAAACACCCGATTCTAGTGCCCTCCACCCTGACTCACCCCCTCTCTGACTCACCAGGCTGAGCCAGGTCCCGAGAGGTGCACAGGGCATTGCGCAGGGGACCGGTATGGGACGCCGGGGACGGCAGATGCGCTGCAGCTGTACTGTCACTCCAGCCCCATCAATAATAGTTTCTGACATCAGTGTCATCTAATTCTATTTAGGTAGGAAAGTGGATCTAGCTCTGGGCTAGGGATGTGGCTCAGAGGCCAAGTAGATGCCGCATGTGTGAGGGCCTAGGCTTTGATCTCTCCCTCCTCCCTACTGCTAGAACAGGGTGGGCCTCATAGAGAAACAGTAAATATATCAAAGCTAAAGGTCATCTAGCGCTCCAGGGGCACTGTGTTAAGTCTATACCCGGTTTGCATCACTAAACAAAGCAAACTCTCCTCATCTGGTGACATCTGATTCTCATCCTTGGAGGGAGCTCTGTTTTCTTCTGGCCGGGGACTTGATTCCTGCATGAAACTAAAGGGTCCAGTCAGAACATGTTGGTGATATGAAGGAAGCCTGTTTCAGAGGGACATTGGTTGTCCGGTCTAGACACAGAAGCCAATTTCAGAGGCACATTGGTTTGTCGGGGTCTGGACACAGGGAGCCAGTTGGCAACTTATTACCTTGTCTGGAAAAAGTACAATAATAAAAGTTAAAAGTTGCCATGATTTTGCTATTTTAAAAAATTTTACAAAGAATGGAATTTCCCTCTGCTCATCCGTTTTCATCTCTTTCCCAGTGTTTTTCTTCCCTTTCCCGTGTGTGTCCTCGTGTTCGCAGACATCTGTTGATGGACAGGCTGGCCTTCTCTGTCATGCTACTTTCTGTTTGGCCCTACGTAGGCAGCACTCCTCAACAGCTTAATTCCTTATTTACTTCTGTCCGTCCAATAGAAGGGAAGGACTTTCCATAATAATGCCAGGAACCTACTAGATAGCTAGTAAATACCTTATGAATTAATAAGTGAATATACACATATTGTTTAATTTTTTAAAAAAATTAAACATCGTGATTTACAAAGTTGTTCACAGTACAGTTGTTTCAATCATTCAGTATTCCAATACTTATCTCAACACCAGTGTGCCTTTACCACCACCAAAACTCCTTGTTTCCCACCCACTCCCGTCCCCATGCCGGCTCCCTTAGCAGGCACTAGTTATATTGCTTATTAGAAAATATATCTCAGAATGGTATTGCTGAAGTTATGATCCTTTTACTGGGTTGTTAACATGCGGGTTGGGCCATCTGTTGTTTCACTTATGAACTTAATAAACAAAGTGGACTTCTCAATTTTTTAGCAAAGATGTTTCTATTAATCTCTTATAAATGTTCAGTAATCAATCCCAAACCCACAAAAATCGCAACTACAGACAACAGTTAGTTCATGTTTTCCCTATGTCTGCTTGAGCCTGTGCTCAGCAGATACTCAGTGCTCAAGTTTTATGCACACATTCTTAAGTAGGCATTTCCATTTCATTTACTCCCAGAGATGGAATCTCACTTGGTCTGTCGGTCTGTAACTTGCTTTTCCCCCCAACTTCCCTGCATGATAACCGTCTCTCCCGCACAGTATAAATCTATTTCATTATTTTGATTGGTTGCATCTGATACTTTGTTATTTTGATTGGTGATAGGCCACAATTTATCAGTAGTTGCCTGACAGGTAGACATTTAAGTCATCCTAATTTCTTTTTCTTATTAAAATTGTATTGCGCTGTTGTTAGTTTATAATAATTTTAAACTGGGAGTACAGTTTTTGTGTGTGCCTAACTGCACTGCACTCCCCACCAGAGTTCAGTGCTCACACTGCCAGAACCACCCGGCCCACACCCCTTTCCCCTTGATTCTGTCAGTCCTGAGCATTCCCGTTTCTATTATAAAACAAACAACAACAAAAGCTACCTTGATAGCTGTGTTGTGCGTTCATCTGTGCACTGCTTTCATTGATGCGGATGATTTCTGGGAATGCAGATGTATATTTAAATTTAACAGAAATTGCCAAGTTCCTTTTGAAAGGTTGTACTGTGTATACTTTCACCAGAGATATGGCTTTGGTGCACTGCATAATAGCAGTTTTGTTTTTGTTTGTGTTTTGGTTTTGGTTCACACCCAGCAGTGCTCAGGGTTTACTCCTGGCTCTTTGCCCATGAGTGGGTCCAGGGGACTACATGGGATGATTGAATTGACTGCTGCATGCTAGGCCAGCACCCCACCCTCTTTGTTAGCCCTCTGGCCTCTGACATTGATCTTTTCAATTCTCTTAATTTAACGAGAAAAACACTGAGTTAAAAATCTTTCCACCTATCTTTGGCATTTACATGGCCCCTCTGAATTGCTGGTAAGCCATTTGTCTTCACTTTCATTAATTTTATTATATTGGATTATCTTTTATGTTTGTAATTCTTTATATATTAGAAATAGGTAAATATAAGATATTCTGTATGATTTTTATTTTTACCATATAGAAGTTTTTATACAAAGCTCTCAAAGTTTTCTTTTGAAAATTCTAATCTTACTTAGGAGATTAGAAAATTCTAATCTTACTTAGGAAGATTAGAAAATTCTAATCTTACTTACCTCTACTTCTTGCACAGGTAATTGTTTTGTTTCGATTTTTCTTTTTGGTCTTTGGGCCACACCCAGCAGTGCTCAGAACTTACTCTGGCTCTGAGTTGAGGATTCCCCTTTGTTCAGGGGCTGTATGGGTGCCAGGGGTGAAATCTGAGCCAGGCGCCTACAAGGCCTTCCCTACTGTACTGTCTCTTCAGCTGTAAGATAAACTCTTAATATTTGGTATTTACTTTTACATATGCAGTGAGAAAAAAATAGTTTTTCCCAATTTCTAGCTAATTGTCCTGACATCATCATTAATCTCTTAGTGTAGGTGCCTTGCTGTTCTTATGACTGTGGTGTTTGACCATGTGTGGTTTCATTACCTGACCAGACAGGCCAGTGTCAAGACTTGTTTAGCCTCACATTAGATCAGATTCATCTGATTCGGTTAGAAACTTCTTTGGTACATTGATCATTCCTTTGGTGATGTCGTGTGTCTCTCAGACATTGGCTTTCCTTCAGCTTATTACCATTTAGTGACTCATTTACACAGTGATTTTAATTCCATCTGCATGCTGAAGTTTTCTGAGTGGCTCCTCGGAGTTTCAGATTTGGAATCCTGTTGCCCACCCTCTGGGTCTGTTGAGGTGAGTGGAGGCACCTAGAAGCTTATCTAACATGTAGTTTCTTGTCCTTCCCTTATCTTTTCTGGCCAGAGCGATAGTATGGCAGGTAAGGCATTTGCTTTGCGTGCAGCAGGCCTGCGTTTGACCCCAAGCATGCCTATAGACCCCCACATATGGCCAGGAGTGATTTCTGAGTGCACAGCCAGGAGTAAGCCCTGAGCACTGCCAGGTGTGAACCCAGAAAATAAAAAGAGAAAGAAAAAAGTCTTTCTTTCACACTTTAACAGTGTGTCCTGCTGTTAAATTAATGTATTATACCCACCCAGTCACTTACAACCCAGGAGGCACCCGAGACACCTTTCTCCTTGATAATCCGAAACCCGGTCACCAGAAACTGCAGGCTTGATCTTCTAGATTCTGCCGACTCCGCCCTTCTCTGCCCTTTAACATTGCCCTGTTCATTTTCTCATGACCTCTTGCACAGACGGTCTCCCTGCCTCTCCGCATCACTCCTGCAGTCCGTCCTTTAGCTGTCATTAGCTCCAGCTCTCAGTGTAGCTCTGACATTTCCCTTCAGTGACTGCTGCAATCTGCGTGGAAGACATTCCACATCACAGACAGTCTGTGCTGCTGTTCATCAGCGAGACCTTTCCACCGCTTAACCTTGAGACTTGCCCTCCTGAGTTGCCCATCAGCCGGGAGACGGCTCAAGGGACCGGGATGCATCTTTGCTTGCAGAAGGCCCAGGCTGATCTCTGGTGCTGCATGGCCCCCGACCACTGTCACTCAGCCCCCTACAGAGTGCCAGAGTTGTACCTAGCACAACCACAGGTGTGGCTCCAAAGCACCAGAATTATTATTATTTTTTTATTTGGTTTTTTGGTCACACCTGGTGATGCTCAGGGATTACTCCTGGTCTGCACTCAGGAATTACTCCTAGTGGTGCTCGGGGACATATGGGATGCCGGGATTGAATCCAAGTCAGGAGCTGCAAAGCCTTCCCCACTCTAGTATCTCTTTGGCTCTAAAAACACCAGAACTGTAACAACACTTTTTTCTGAGTGACCTCTCAACTCCTGGGTGTCCTTATTTGGTTATATGGTTGCCAATATTTTCCTAGGGCCCTATGTGTCCTTTTGTGTGTGTGTGAGAGAGAGAGAGAGAGAGATAGAGAGAGAGAGAGAGAGAGAGAGAGAGAGAGAGAGAGAGAGAGAGAGAGTGATGCACAGAGAGAGAGAGAGAGAGAGAGAGAGAGAGAGAGAGAGAGAGAGAGAGAGAGAGAGAGAGATTGATTCCCCGGCGGTGCTGCTTCCTTGCACTTACCTTTCCTAGGCTCCCTCACGGCAGTCTTGAGACCCTCTGGACGGAGTCACGTTCCTGTTTGCAGGAGAAACTGCAAACAGGTGTCCTGTCTCCCACCTTCAATGAGGATCAGGAGTCTCATTGATGTCAAAGGTTAAAGTGGAAACCAGGCCTCACCCCTCTGGCCGCTGACTTTGTGACAGTGCCTCGTCTCCCCTTGGGAGACACAGAAGCGTGAAGGCCCACCTGGGAGTGAAACAGTGCTGGCTTCCGCTCAACCAGGCTCCTCCCTGCATCCGTGCCCACCAAGTGTCTCTCAGAGCTTGGACAAAACTTTGCACGTTCTCTGCCGAGGCTGCTGCCTGAGGGGAGTCGGGTTAGTGCGTTGCTCTCACGAGTGCCCTTGGGGCCTGACCACACCTTTCCCTGCCCTCAGGAGAAGGCAGAGGAGGTGTATCGTCTGTATCAGAACTCCCCTCTCTCGTCCCACCCCGTGGTGGCCCTGGACGGAGCTCAGCAGCCTGTGCATGGGCGCCTGCCCGGACGAGAGGACCTTTTACTTGGTGTTGCTGCAGCTGCAGAAAGAGAAGAGAGTCACGGTCCTCGAGCAGAATGGGGGAGAAGGTGCGGGCGTCGAGGAGACCCGGGAGAGGGTGCGGGCATCGAGCAGACGGGAGAGGGGTGCGGGCGTCGACTGGGAGAGGGTGCGGGCGTCCAGCAGACAGGGAGAGGGTGCGGGTGTCAGGCAGACTGGGGAGAGGGTGCGGGTGTCAAGGAGACCCGGGGAGAGGGTGCGGGCGAGAGCAGACCCGGGAGAGGGTGCGGGTGTCAGGCAGACTGGGGGAGAGGGTGCGGGCGTTGAGCAGACGGGAGAGGGTGCGGGCGTTGAGCAGATGGGGAGAGGGTGCGGGCGTTGAACAGACGGGGAGAGGGTGTGGGCATCTAGGAGACCCGGGAGAGGGAGAGGGTGCAGGTGTCGAGCAGACAGGGAGAGGGCGCGGGTGTCACGCAGACTAGGGAGAGGGTGCGGGCGCCGAGCAGACGGGGGAGAGGGTGCGGGCGTCCAGCAGACAGGGAGAGGGTGCGCGCATTGAGCAGACGGGGAGAGGGTGCGGGTGTCACACGACTAGGGAGAGGGTGCGGGTGTCACACAGACTAGGGAGAGGGTGCTGGCATCAGGCAGACCGGGAGAGGGTGCGGGCGTCGGGCAGACCGGGAGAGGGTGCGGGCGTCGAGCTGTCCAGCCGTCGCCTTCTGGTGGCTTGCCTGAGTCTGCTGCCGTGCCCAGCCCTGGCTGTGCTGGGGAAGTCTTAGTTTTGTGGAACAAACAGCCGTCTTTGTCCCTGTCCCCTAGATTGTGAAGTTTGCCCGGGGACCACATGCCAAGGTGTCTCCTGTCAATGACGTGGACGTTGGGGTGTACCAGCTGATGCAGAGTGAACAGCTGCTCTCGCAAAGTGGAATCCTTGTCCCAGGAAGCAGAGAGGTGAGGAGGCTCCACGCCTGCGGAAGCCCACCCTGGGGAGCCCTGAGAGCCTCCGAGGGCATCAGGGTCTTTGACCCTTTAGAAAAGGGCGGGGGACTATCCCCAAGGAGGAAAAACGAAATGGTCCGCTTTCCCACACTGGCATCCACTGTGCCACATCTTGTCGAGAGGCTTGAGGGTTCAGGAACGAACCTCACTGGCATCTTGACGGGGACTTTCAAGGCATCCACAAAGGAGAAACAAAATTCCCATCCCAGTGCTGAAAGAATCCAGAGCTCTGCAACTGGGATGTAAGAGGCAGAGTTAGACTGTATCGGTTTGTGCTGTTGCACTCTGGCAGAAATCCAACGTCGTTTGATGAAAGGGCACATCTGAGGTGAGGGTGCAGGTTCCTGCCCCGAAGCGGTCTGTCCTGAGTGCCCTTGCCGGGCTTTCCCTCCCCTGCGGCTCCATTGGCCTTTCCCACGCGCAAGGCTGTATCTCATCTGGCTGCAGCTGGGCAGTGATAGCTGGGCATCACTTTTCTGGTCATTGGATGCCATGAATTTGATCCTCATTTGGGAAAGTGCTGTCCTGGGGCTCTCCCCCATAGAGTCATCTCGTCTGTCCCTTTGTCCCCAGGTGTAAGGAAGAGGCCCGCCCGGGCGTGCCGAGCCGGGAAGAAGCAGCTGGTGAGTCTCCCTGCTCCCCTTGTCTCTTCACCTGCCTGTGGCTGGCAAGGGGAGCGGGTTGCCTAGATTCCCGAGAGCCCTCGGGTGGGGGGGTGGGGGTGCTCTCAGATACATACAGACTGCAGGTGCCCATGGCTGCTTTTACAAATCCCGAGTCCTGGGAAGGTCTCATCATCTGCAAGAACTTCCTTAACCCTTGCCCAGTCGACCCTGACCAAGTCTCCATGTCTCCAGGCGCTGAGGTCGCTCAAGGCCAAGCAGCGGACCGAGAAGCGCATCGAGGCCCTGCACGCCAAGCTGGACACCGTCCAGGGCATCTTGGACCGGATCTATGCCTCGCAGACGGATCAGATGGTAGCCACTGCCCCGGTGCTCCAGCCTCACTGTTCCTCCTGCTCCTGTAGCTGTGCCGTGGGGAGCTCTGGGTTCCGTCAGCAGTGGGTGGGGACTTTGCCTCTCGTTTGGGGCAGCTGTGGGTGAGAAGCGTGCCCCAGAGCTGGCCTCGGGGTTGTCTGTGCTCCGCCTCACGTCTTCGTTTCCTGCTGCTCTTGCTTCCCTAGGTTTTCAACGCCTATCAGGCTGGGGTGGGAGCCCTGAAGCTCTCCATGAAGGATGTCACAGTGGAGAAGGCAGAGAGCCTTGTGGATCAGATCCAAGAGGTACAGGGGGGCAGAGGGGGGCCCCCACGGCAGGAGGCCACAGCCGGGACTGGGTCATGCTTTCCCCTGCAGACCTGAGGGGTCTCGGTGGTCCTCCAACGGGGCAGCTTTTCTCCATAGCCAGAGGCGCGGATCCTCGTTAATCCTCCGAGAGCTCAGTGTCGGTGCTTTTTCCTTACAGCTCTGTGACACTCAGGACGAAGTATCTCAGACCCTGGCTGGCGGGGTCACCAATGGCCTGGGTGAGTGGATAGCAATTCTCCATCCTTTCTGAGAGGCCTCTGCTTCCTGAGGCTGTGGGGCTTTGGCGGGAAGGGGCTGCGCCCAAGGCAGGCTGCGGGAACTGCTGCTGCCGCTCCTGCTCGCTCCTCAGACCCACCGTCCTCCCGCCGCACGGGCTCACACGGTGGCTCTGGGCTTCCTGCTCCTTACGGTGGAGGCTTCAGGGAACAATCTGCTAGGACTGGGGAGAACAGGATCACTTCCTGTTTGGGGTTAGCCAAGTAATTCTGCTTAATAATCGAACCCCCTGCTGGGTAAAAAGAATCCACTGCCAGCATGCTTCTTCTTTTAACCTGCAATGAGGTGGGAGAGTAGATGTGAAGCTTCTGTCTTTGTTTCTGGACAACACCCAGCAGTGCTCAGAGCACACCTAGCTCTGTGCTCAGGAACCTTATGCAGTGCTGGGGGCTCAAACCTCCTTGTTGGCCTGTGCACGGGACATGCCCTCGCCGCTGAAGCTCAGGTGGGTTCTGCTAACCCCAGTCCTGCCCCGTCAGCCCCCGTGGACTTGATATGCCTTTTTCTTTCCAGATTTTGACAGCGAGGAACTAGAGAAGGAATTGGACATCCTTCTACAGGATACCACCAAAGACCCTTCGGATCTGTCTGACGGCCCCCAGGAGACGTTTCATACCAACAGTGTGCCTAACCTTAGGCTCTTGGACGCTGAGCTCAAGCTGAACTTGAGAAGTTGTCCTTATCAGAGGGAGGCACGTTGCTCTGGGGTATTCCCACCACCCCAGGCTTCCAGAGCCCTCGCGGGAATTGTGGGCTCATTCTTGGCTGGTGTGGAGACTGATACGGGCATGTTCACGTGACAGACGCCCTGCTCTAACACTTGGGCGTTTCTTCTCTTTCAGGTTCGGTCCCAAGCAGTAAATCTCCAAAAAAGGCAATTGGAACCCACACTCTAAAGCCATGTAGGACCCTCAAGTGGAGGACCGTCATGTGAGAGACCAGGCTTGTGTTCGTGTACATAGTTATTTAAATGAGAAACTCACCAGTGGGTGGGACGAGGAGGGAGGAGGACCACGCGATGTTCCTGGACACTGCCACTTCCACGGACAGAATCACTCCTGGAAACCCGCCGCAGAGGCTCCCAGCTGCTCTCATGGACCTGCCTTCTCATCTTTATAGTGCCACGATTTATACAGTTCTGTGTGTGCCCCGGTCGTCTCTCATAGCCTGCAGTTCTTGCCATTGGCTCAGTTAGGTTTGTCTTCACCCACCAGCTTCGCTCCAGCCAATGAAGGTGAAAGATTTGCAGCTTTGCCAAATCAGAATCCACCCTCTGCCCCGCCCCCAACTGTATTTTAGGAGAATTTTTTTTTTTTCTGTCGATAAAGTCAGTTGACAGTCCTGCTCTCTTGTCAGTGGGAATCAGAAGAATGGGAGTCAAGCCGCTGCCGCTGACGGAGAAGCAGACAGCGTCAGAGATTCACCTCTTGACTGATTCACCCAGTTCTCCAGCTATTGGAATGGGGCCCTTCCGAGCGGCTCCGTCATCACCGCCAGCCAGAAGGGAGCATGTGGTTGGTGGACGCCGCTGGCCTCGCCATCTGATGCAGACCAGCTGATTGGGAAGGGGGCATTAGAACTTAAGGGGAGAAGCCCGGGTGACCACAGGGCACAAGAGTCCAAATTTCTTAGGCTTTTTTAAGAACAGGCATAACTTTTTGCCATGCCTGCATCATGAAGTAACTTCAGTATACCTTAACACGTATGTCTCCGAACATGCCACACACCAGCACACCTCCCTGGCTCGAACCTGACACGTCACAGGTTCTTTGGATTTCGGAAGTGTTTTCCCGAGGTGCCCACTGCTCTGCGCAGGTGCTGTGGGTGTTGGGTGAGGGGCTCGGAGTCTGGCTGTGCAGGAGGGCCAATGGGCCAGCCTCACACCAGGCCTGCCCCCCAGCCTCCCCGCCCTGCCCCGCACCCGTCCCTGCCTCCTGCCTCCGGTGGGTCGGGAGGATGCGAGGGGGACAGGAGCGCTACTGAACCGCGCCGGCCACACCACGCTGCCGGCGCTCCTGCTGGGTGCGGAGCAGAGGGAGAACCTGCCCCAGCCTGGACCCCATGCTGCTCTGCACAGACTTCCCTCCCGGTCCGCCCTGGAAAACTGAGATGTTGGGGGTGAAGAGAAACAATCACTATTTTTTTTCTTTTTTTATCTGGTAAATTATTAAAAAGAAAAAAAAAACAAGCGCTTGTCCTTGCCTCCTCTTAGGTCGCCTAAGCCTCGCCCAGCCCAGCCCCACCAGCCGTGCCCTGCCCCCCAGGGTCCCCTTTGCCCTGAGACCTGGGCGGGAGTGATGGCTGTCACACTGACGTGCTGAGTGGCCTGGTTTTCCCATGTGCTCTGGCTTCCGTGTATTCTCTGTTGTCTTTTCCTTTAAAACACCTTCCGCCTTGCAGTGCACCGATATTTACCCCACATCCATTCCATAGCTGGTATTTGCCAAAGGCTGCCGGAGAGACGAGCTCGGGAGTGGAATGCAGGCTTGTGACCCTCGGGAGACCATCCCCAGCTCTGATGGTGCAGCCGGCAGCCAGCCCAGAGCAGGTTTGTACAGGTGGGTTCTGGCGAGTGTCCCGAGGAAGTGAGTCTCCTAGCCGGCGGTAGTCCTGAGCTGCCAGCCAGTCAGTGCTTCAGCTGAATCTCAAGGAGCCGCTGGCTGTTGGGCTCAGCCTGAGAACCCCACAGGTGGCCTGTGTCCTCTTGAAGAGCAGACTTGGTTAAGGGAGCTGCTGAGTTTCCTTGTATCTGCTTCAAGTACTGCCCCCTGGAAAGTAAAGTGACCTGTGGGATACACGTTATGTGTGTTCGGCAAAGAAGTACTTCACATTGGTGGCTCAGGGCCTCATGAGATGGTGCCCTGACTTGCGTGGACCCTTGAACATGTCCTGGATATGCGGAATCTCAAATCAGTGTATGGTTCCTAAGAGAACTGAATCCACTAAGATCAAGGAGAGGGAGAAAAGTCACAACTCGCGGGGATCGGGGCTGGTTCTGACCAGGAAGAAACCCGAGACCAGTTCTCTCAGCCCCTAGTTAGTCTGGCTTTGGAAGTGCGGCCTCACGTTCCGTACAGCGAAAAGGGCTAATGAAATGACCCGGGAATTCCGTGGTCTGCATGCACTCCCTCTCAGGCCTCCTCTGGACTCCCTGCCTCCTGGGCCCAGCAGGGCAGTCGGTGAGCCCCCTGGACGCTGCCATGTGCAGAGAAAGGGATGGCAAGCGGGAAGGGCTTGCATTCCTGACAGAACAGGACAGGGGACTGCCTCGGCCTCCTGGATGCCTCTGAAGCCACACACAGGCTGTTTAAGGGTCAGGGTCAGTGGCACCATCTTATTAGCTGCTGCTTCACGAGTTGAGAGTCCGTGAGGCAGAGAACACCCAGGAAGGCTGTTCAGTGTGCTGGGACCAGAATGAAGGCAGTCTGGACAGAATTTCTCAAGGTGGCCGCAGACAGCCACTACCTCCCAAGGAATCCAACTGAAGTTCAGAGACGGGAGCCATAGTACAGCAGGGAGGACGTTTGCCTTACACATGGCCCACCTGAGTTCAATCCCTGGTTTCCCATATGCCACCCCCCACCCCCACCCCCCACCCCAGCAATGCCAGGAGTAATTCCTGAGTGCAGAGCCTTTGCTCCCAGGTTTGGTGAGACAGGTAGCATCATTTCTTTGGAGAAATTTTGCTGCTGTCTGAGGGGATGTTCTTTCTGCACAGACACACCTGCTCATGGGCTGAGCGGATGTGGGAGGAGGTAAACAGAGCTCCCCTTTGGCAGTGAGGGAAGTCGGGGGCTCAGGAAGCGTGTGAGGTGAGAGAGCAGCAGGGCTGTTCATTTGTAGATGATCCGTGATACACCAGGCTGCTCAACACAGGCTTTTCAAAGCCACACAGCTCCCAAAGTGGTCAGGGTGGGGACATGTGGTCTCTGGTGTGGTTGGTGGCACTCTCGTGGGAAATCCCTTAAGTCCAAGAGCAGGCCCTGTCTAAGCCTCCTTAAAAGACTTATTTAAGGAGACCTGCTGAGAGGGATGCTTGGCAGTTACAGGGTAAGGGCTGCAGGGGGCGAAGCCCCTCTGCCCCGTCTGCAGTGGGAGGAGAGGGGAGTCACGAGGGAACGGCCTTCCATGTTGGCACATGCTCAACCAGCTTAATGTGTGCCCATATTTGATTTCTTCCCTAGAGCCATCTCTTAGCCAAGATAGTCTTAGCTGGGGGGGTTCTGGGATTAGACGGTTCCTAGCAGAAAGAGACCCTGCAACTGTACCAATAGTACAGCCAAGTGTGGGGCAGGGTGAGGAGAGAGAAAAGGGCTCCTGGGACATGAGGGTGATTGACTGGACGGTGTGTGTCATGACGAAGCATTGCAGCTATATAATAATATGTGGAAATAATATAAAATAAACATGTTGCCTCACTAAAAAGATCGAATTACAGAGAGAACCTAGAAAATCACAATTGCAGTGGCAAATTTTAATCACTGTCTTCTAACAGGGTGAAATAAACTCATAGGTCAAATAGATTTAAAAAAAGAAAGATATGAAATCCTTAACTTGCTTGATCTAATAGGAATATCTTCAACTCTGAACTGATTAAAGACTTTAAGGTATGACAGCATATTTGCAAAATTGGCCTCTACTAGGTAGGACACAAAGAAAGTCTCAACAAATACTAAAAGATTGGTACCGTCTTGCTCATATACTCTGATCAGGGTGCAATCAACCAGAAAACAATAGCAATGGGGTCATTTAAGAACATGCTTCAAATAGCTATGAATCAAAAATAAATTGTATTCAAAACTAGAAAACACGTAGCCTCATCGGTGTCCTTGGTGACTCTGAATCTCCTAGGAATGTTCCATCTCAGGGTCTGGCCCGTTGCTTCCTCTGCATATTCAAGTTCATGGGTGGAGCACAAGAGATCCTTGGCAGGGGAGGGACCTTCAGCTGCTATAATAAAAAAGCATGAAATATAGAAATTCATAATTTGAAATTATTTAATGAGAAGAGAAAAAAATTAACTGCTATAAAAATTTTAGCAAATCTCTATAAAGTATCTTATTTTTAAATTTTCTTTATTATACTTAAACACCGTGATTTACAAAGTTGCTAACAGTACAGTTGTTTCAAACTATTCCAACACCAGTCCCACCACTAATGTGCCTGTACCACCATCAAAACCCTTGTTTCCCACCCACCCCCATCCCCATGACTGCTCCCTTAGCAGGCACTAATTATATTGCTTATTACAAAACATATCTCAGA
Source organism: Cryptotis parvus (assembly GCA_021461705.1). Taxonomy (NCBI): domain Eukaryota; kingdom Metazoa; phylum Chordata; class Mammalia; order Eulipotyphla; family Soricidae; genus Cryptotis; species Cryptotis parvus. Next base: position 172,599 of record JAJIBD010004726.1, on the reverse strand, counting down.
ACGGTATTGTTCAAGGTATGGCCATTTTACTGGGTTGTCACATGAGAATTGGACAATCTGTGTCATTGCTTTCGCTTAATTAAATGGAGGGACTTCTCGATTTTTTAATTATTATTTTTCTTTTTTGGGTCACACCCAGCAATGCTCAGAGGTTACTCCTGGCTCTTTGCTCAGGAATTACTCCTAGTGGTGCTCGGGGGACCATATGGGAAGCCCTGGGTCCTTCGCATGCAAAGCAAACACCCTACCTGATGTACTATCCTCCCGTTCATGTTAATCGTATAAATGTTCAATTACCAATCCCATTCATATTAATCTTCTATAAATGTTTAATTACTAATCCGAAACCCACCACAATTGCAACTAAAGACAACAATTTTTTCAAAGTTTTGCTACTTCTGCTTTGAGCCTGTTCTAAGCTCAAATGATGATTTGATCACTTGACATCCCATTATTCATCAATTTGCTCGAGCAGGCACCAATAACATTTCCATTTGACCCTATCACGTGCCAGTGTAGCCCAATGGCATCTGGCATTTGTCTCCACCAAGAATATTCTACCCACCCCTCTCAGAGAGCCCGGCAAGCTACTGAGAGTATACCGCCCGCATGGCAGAGCCTGGCAAGCTGTCTGATGCGTATTCCATATGCCAAAACCAGTAATAATAATACCTAAGCTGATACTTAGTAATTAATTTGCCCTAGTTTGCTGATGTATGGTCAAAAAATGTTTTCTTAGAAGAAGGTTAATGAGAATTGTTCAATCTCCAGATGGAAAAATCAGGACATGGAGCCGTCTGTATAAGCTATTACTGATATGCTGTGACGGAGTAGCCATTGTGACTACACATTTTGTTATTGGGCGCCTTAGGCTCGCATCCTTAAAATGCACTATGAGATGGTTTAACAGTATTCTAAAGCTTGAGGTGCCACGTGTCCGCTTTTGCAGCTGCATCCCAGGAATTCCAGAGATTGTAACTGAGTTATTCAATCACGGCCAGTGATGAGAATATTTTGGTGCCCCAGGCAGTTCATGGACGAGACCACCAGGCCTTCTGCAGCACAGGGACATGGGGGCAGGGTCCCCATTCCCAGCTCCGTGGAAGCCTGGAGAGTTCCATTGCAGCACTGAACTGGAGTTTTCAACGGATTCACTCGCGGGCAGTGGCTTGTCCCAGCAATGGAGTCTGGCCTGGAACATGTCAGCAGCTGTGGGAGTGGAGGTCTTAAGGCTGCTGCGGTCACTGTTGGGACTGGCCTTCCCCAAACCCATATACTTTTTTTTTCTTGCTTTTTGGGTCACACCCGGCGATGCTCAGGGGTTACTCCTGGCTCTGCACTCAGGAATTACTCCTGGCGGTGCTCGGGGGGACCATATGGGATGCCAGGGATCGAACCTGGGCCGGCACAGGCCGGCCCGTGTAAGGCAAACGCCCTACCCGCTGGGCTATCACTCCAGCCCCAAATCCATATACTTTTTAATCCCTGAATCATTATGGGGAGACTGAAGAGATAATACAACGGGCAGAGCATTTGCCTTGCATGCAGCAATCCTGGGTTTGATCCCCATCATTTCCTAGGGTCCCATGAACACCACCAGGAATAACTCCTGAATGCAGGGCCAGGAGTAACTCCTAAGCATCAATGGGTATAGCCCAAAATCAAAGAATCAAACAAAATTCCTGCATTATCGAGTTTGCTTTATCCTTCTGCAAGGTATTTTACAAGACCTTTTAAAAGAATAATTCATGTTAGAAAATTCCCAACATCATTTATCACCAAGCCATAGTTTTTCAAATTGTCACAGGGTTGGGTTGTCAGGAGTTAAAGTTCAAATTAAAACAAGGAGCCAACCGGAAGTAACAGTCAATAGTAAGTCTTCATTACTTCCTGCACCAGAAAGAATGCAGCTCCCTCATGGTCGACTCCTCCCACCCCTGCCTTAGGAGGGGCACTGATTAAGGAGGGTCAGATGAATCAGGAAGTGAGGAAGGGACTTGTCTCATGCTAGGGACCCCTAAACGCTAGGAAGCCCTGAATGCAAGACTTGTTAGATGCAGAGGAGCTGAACACTGACTCGGGTGACCCCCATCTCCCCTCGAAGGAGCCCTCACAAACAGTCCACAGGGCAGGGATGCAGATCTTACAGGTTGGTGCAAGAGCCGGTGAGGGGATGGCACAAGAGCTTGGCTACAGCCCCCTCCAGACGGCAAAGGGTTGGCTGGACACCAAGTTCATCTCAGGAGGGTTGCTTCAGCCCTGAGAAATGCCAGACACAGCCTTTGGAAATGTCTGTGCTCAATCCTGGAAGATCACACAAGTTTGGGCCTCTGGCCAGGCCCCTCACAGAGCTGTAACCTACATGTGGGTGTCTTGCTGAAGGCTTGAGTGGACAGAAAGTCAGCTCAAGCTTTACTGCCAAGCTGCAGGCCTGGCATGGAGCTCTGTCCACCTGGAAAAGGGAGCATTATTTTCCCATTCACATGAAAGTGCCATATGGACCATGGATGGGTTCTCTCACAGGAGCAAATTAAAGACTACATTTTTATTTATTGTTTAGATTCATAATTAATTTTTCATTTAATAAAGTGGATAAAGTAATAAGAAATTTTAACTTGATAAAATATATTTAATACATACCTACAGCAAATATCTGTGATGGTATAATCTTGGAAGCATCATTTTTTATTATTTATTTATTTATTTATTCATTTTGCTTTTTGGGTCACACCCAGTGATGCTCAGGGGTTACTCCTGGTCTGCACTCAGGAATTACTCCTGGCGGTGCTCACGGGACCATGTGGAATGCCGGGATTGAACCTGGTTTGGCCACATGCAAGGCAACAGCCCTACCTGCTGTGCTGGAACTCCAGCCCTGGAAGCATCATTTTTTAAAATTAGAAATAAGACAAGAATAGGGGCCGGAGAGATAGCCCAGTGGGTAGGGCGTTTGCCTTGCGTGGCCAGCCTATGCTGGTCGGGTTCGATCTCCACATCCCATATGGTCCCCCAAGCACCGCCAGGAGTAATTCCTGAGTGCAGAGCCAGGAGTAGCCCCTGAGCGTCGCCGGGTGTGACCCAAAAAGAAAAAAAAAAAAAGAAATAAAACAAGAATGTTAATACTGCTTCATCTTTCAGTGTTATTGAGCAGGTTTTATCCAGTGCCATGAGATAAAACAAAGAAAAAACTTACTAAGCATTCTAAGAGAAGAAATGAACCTGTCATTATTCATGGATTACATTATCTTTATAGAAAATAGAAGAGACAGTCCAATGAAATGGGTTATAGCAGCAAGGTTTCTGGATATAAAATCAAAGTACAATGGTCAATGATGTCAATAAAGCAGTCAAATTTCACTGACAGCAAAAAGTATAATGGTCAAAGAAAAAGAAACATTAGGTGTGAAAGACTTTTGTAAATGAGGTTGTAAAACCAAAATTTATTAATTAAATCCTAGATAGCTAGTATGGCACGGCAGAGCCTGGCAAGCTACCCGTGTCGTATTTGATATGCCAGATACCAGTAACAATTATAGACCTCATTCCCATGACCTGATGGAATGGTTTGAGGCTCTTTATATTCCTGGAGCAAGCAGGTGCCCTTGGGCTCTACTTGCATGAGACAGGTCATATGGAGATGTTACTGGTGCCCACTCGAGCAAATCGACGATGAACAGGAAGACAGTGATACAGTGATACAGTGATAGCTAGTATGGAAGGAAAGCGAGAACTATATGCTAAATGGAATGCAGCAAACAGACCACATCCAACAGTGTCTATGCGTGTCACCTGGGGGAGAAGTGGAGCATGGAACGGTGAGTCTGGGGCCGGCAGAGCAATGACACCCTGGTGCTTGCTTTTCACGGCCCTGACATCCATATGGTCTAGCACATGCCCACCACAGAGATCCCTAAGCACCACTGGGCATACCCCACCCCCAAAATATCAGTGTGCCTGGGGCCTGGAAGGGTGGAGGGAGGAGATGGGAGTCAAAAGATACCAGGCCTTGCCACACAAGGTGAGCGAGTCCCAGAGATTTGCAGGGCATAATGCCCATGGCAGGACACGAAAGTTAGCTAAGATGGAAAATCTTATGGTACATGCTCTTATCAAAAATTCATGATTTTAATAATAAAAAAATAAGGGGTTGTAAAGTAGGATGGGGAGGAGGTGGAGGAAGCCATGAAACTCACTCGTGTGTATATAAATTGTAGGTCTTTAAGTTTCCTGTGGCTGCTGTAACTAATGAGCACAGATCCCGTGACTTAAAACAATGGGGATCTCTTCTCTCGCTGGCCGAGAATCCTGAGACGTGACACGGCATGTCTACAGAGTGACCATCCTTTCCCGCCACTCCTGACTTATGGTGCTGCAGGACCTGGAGCTCTTGGACTGTGGCCACATCGTTCCAGACTCCACCTCTGTCTACACAGCATCGCTCCATTCCCCATCTTGTCTACACAGTGTCGCCCCAGTCCCCACCTCCGTCTACACAGCATCGCTCCATTCCCTACCTCTGTCTGTCTACACAGCATCGCTCCAGTCCCCACCTCTGTCTACACAGCATTGCTCCATTCCCCATCTTGTCTACACAGTGTCGCCCCAGTCCCCACCTCCGTCTACACAGCATCGCTCCAGTCCCCACCTCTGTCTACACAGCATCGCTCCAGTCCCCACCTCTGTCTACACAACATCGCTCCATTCCCTACGTCTGTCTACACAGCATCGCTCCAGTCCCCACCTCTGTCTACACAGCATCGCTCCATTCCCCATCTTGTCTACACAGTGTCGCCCCAGTCCCCACCTCCGTCTATACAGCATCGCTCCAGTCCCCACCTCCGTCTATACAGCATCGCTCCAGTCCCCACCTCTGTCTACACAGCATCGCTCCAGTCCCCACCTCTGTCTACACAGCATCGCTCCAGTCCCCACCTCTGTCTACACAACATTGCTCCATTCCCTACGTCTGTCTACACAACATCGCTCCAGTCCCCACCCCTGTCTACACAGCATCACTCCCATCTCCACTCTGCGTACACAGCATTGCTCCAGTTTCCAGCTCTGTCTACACAGCATCACCCCCATCTCCACTCTGTCTACACTGTGTGCCCAGACAGCTCTGTCTACACAGCATCACTCCCATCTCCACTCTGTCTACACTGTGTTGCTCCAGATTCAGCTCTGTCTACACAGCATTGCTCCAGTCTCCACCTCTGTGTATGCAGTGTTTCTCCTCAGGACATGTGTTCACCTCTTTGTCTGTGTCGAAATAAAGCTACATGGGATAACACTGAAGTTCCACCTGATGATATGGAGTAAATTCCCTCTCCATGACCCCAGATCTTTAACTAGACCCTGTCTTTTAACATATAGTGTGGCGATTATAAGTTCAGGAGATTATGATGGTTTACCTTGGACAGTCTGAGTGTGAACTCAGAGCCACTTATATGTGGATTTTCTTGTAAATAGGAAACATTGATCAATATGGCACTGTATAGATATTTATGATTTTTCTAATACTATTTTATTTTCTCCATATTACTTATCATAGGAATACAGAATGTAAGACATACCAATTTGTGTTAATTGACTTTATTATCAGTAAGGTTTTTGGCTGTAGCAGACTACCAGAGTAACACTTGGGGATAGTTAATAGTTATGGGAGAATTTTTAATTGTGAGAATTTTTTAATTGTGCCAATTTAATTTTTTAATTGTGCCAATTTTTAATTGGCACCCCTAACCTCCGTATAGTTACCACCATTGTGTAACTATAAATAAGCTTTGGGGCCAATATTAAACCTATTAATATTTAATATTAATAAAGTCTATTTTATATAGCAATGCAAAACAGTGGGAGTTTGAAAACAGTTGTGTTTTCTAAGGATTAAAAAAGAATTAAAATTCCTTTTTTACACTATGTTAAAAATACGTTTACAAACTTTAGAAAAAATATAACCTCAGGATAGAGAAGCATTCTTATTTTTTATAAGTATTTTATTATACCACCATGAGATATACAATTACAAACATGTTCATATTTGGGTTTTGGTCATACGGTGTTCCAGCACCCATTTCTCCACCAGTGCCCATCTCCCACCACCAATATCCCCGGTTCCCTCCCCACTCCCCGAGCCCCCTCCATGGCAGGTTCTTTATTTCTTTCCCTTTCTCTCTATCTCTTTAGAGAAGCATTCTTAAACATACCACAAAAAGTGCAAACCATAAAGAGAACACTTGGAAAATTTGGCTGCAGTATCATTGATAACATCTGTGGAGCACACATTATTTTTTTTTAAAAAATAGAAAAGGTGAAAACACAAGCCTAAAACCAGAAGGAAATAGTTACAGCTCACATAGGTGACACACTCCCACAACTGAAGAGAAACAAGCTGCAGTGATGCGAGTGACTGAATTCACAGCCTCTCCCCTGGGGCGAGGCAGCTGAGGTTTCCTTGTGACTTGACAGCCACCACCCAGTAGGTAGAAGCAGGGCCAGGGCCGCTTTGCGATGGACTCGCATTATCTCACTATTCTAGAAGCTGAGCCGAGGAGGTGGCGTCACAGGCTGGTCTTTCCTGAGGGCTCTCCCCCCTCCTCACAGACAGTCTTCTCCCTGTGTCTTCACGTGGCCGATCCAACTTTCCTCCTATGAGAGGTCCCCTTGGCTCCCACTCTGCCACCTCATTTTAATTTAATCCCCATCTTAAAGGCCTATCTCCAATATGTCACAGTGTGAGGGTCTGCGGTTAAGACTTGGAAGTATGAGTCTGGGGGGACACACAAAGGCCTTCCACGGATGGTTTGATTGTGTTTGAGCCAGGAAGGGACCCCACCAAAGGCCTATTTTCAGGTGTATGTTGGAGGCAGATGACGCAGGTTCCTAATGGCAGAAAGGAACTAAAACTAAGAAAGGAAAAGGAGCCTTAGACTGTGGCCTGAGAAAGCGTGGGGATGGTGGTGACTCGAGAGAGAGGCCAGAATGCTGTAGCTGAAGAACCAGCATCAAGTTCTGTCTATCTTAGCATTCGCACCCCTCAAACCCTTCCTGATTTCCGCTTTGATGCCCACTTCAGGCACGAGGGGCCTTTCTGTCCACCTGCGGGCACCACGAATGAACTGCCTGCAGATAAGGTCCAGTCCACTTTCTACAATTATCCTATGCTGATAATCATAAGGATTGTGATGATAAAATACTTGTTTCTGAAAAAACAATTGGTTTACATTATAAATAACGTCACTCTTAGATAAGCATTAAATGCTTACTTAATTTTTCCGTTATTCATCTGGGTGCTTGGAAATTCATGCAAGGAGCTCACAGAGAGATGGTGGACTGCCGCATATTCATTTTGTGTGGCAAAATATGAACGACATTCTTTTTTTAAGGTATTTTATTATACCACTGTGAGATATACAGTTACAAAGATATACAATTAAAAAGTTCATATTTGGGTTTTGGTCATACAGTGTTCCAGCACCCATCCCTCCACCAGTGCCCATCTCCTACCACCAACGTCCCCGGTTCCCTCTCTCTCCCCCAGCCCGCCTCCATGGCAGGTTCTTTATTTCTTTCCCTCTCTCTCTCTTTCTCTTTTCCTTCCCTTCCAGACTATGGATTACAGAACATACATTAAAGGGTTGTCATGTGTATCTTTTGCCTGTATTTAATGCTCAGTTCTAGGTTGGTATTAGTACCCTCGATAATTGTTAGCACACTTGAACGTACGTTCTTATGCCAGAATGATAACGTAGGTAGGTGCTTGCCTTATGTGCAATCAACCCAGGTTCAATCCCCACGTCCTATATGGTCCCCGGGAGTGATCCCTGAGCACAGAGCCAGAGAAGCCCTGAGAACATCTGAGTGTGGTCCTCCAATTCTCCCCCCAAAAAAGAAATGGAGGCCTATGTATAGGGCTAGGTAGGGCACTTGCCTTCCATGCAACTGACCAAGCTTATATCCCAAGCACCCCATATGTTCTCATGAGCCAGGGCAGGAGTGATCCCTGCTTGTAGAGTCAGGAATATGCCCTGAGTACTGTTGGGTGTGGGCCAAAAACTGAACAAGGAAAAAAAAAACACATAATGAAAACCACTCCAACAAGAGTACTGTCCATTTTTATGTATTTTCCCAATATTTTAAAATTTTCTCTTTAATAGTGAGACCATTTCTGCCCCTCTGCCCACCCCCACCATGTTTTCCAACCAAGTGTTCACTTATGGCCAAGTCCCCTGTCATCAGATGTCTAAGAATGGGCGTGTCTTGCGTAGGCTCTGATGGAAGGTGACCTTAAACTGGGAGAATAGCTCTGGCCTTGGGGTGGGTGTGTAAACATCTGTGAGGTCATTCCCAGGGGGTCCTGGCAGGTTAGAGTCTGAGCTAACACCCGCTACATCTCCTTGTCCACTTCGGTTCCCTGGGTCCTGCCCTTCCAAGAGGGTCTGGAGTCTGGGAACCAAGAGAAGGTGGTCTCATGGGAAACTGAGCACGACAAACAGAGATTTGGAGAGTGGGTTGGGACTTCCGGGGCACAGGCTGGCACACCAGGACCCCAGTTAGACAGAGCAGGAACCGGATGGGGGTTTCTTTGCTGTTTTGCTCCTTCCTTTGGTATCTCACTCCCCCTTCTGCTCCCTCTCCTCTATGCTCCCTCCCCCAATTTCTCTGCTCTCCCTTTTCACTCCAGCTTCCTCTGCCCCTCCATTGCTTTCATTTCGGGAAATGGTTCTTTTTTTCTTTTTACTTTTTTATTATACCACCGTGAGACATACAATTACAAAGGTGTTCATAATTGGTTCTTGGTAATACGGTATTCCAGCACCCATCCCTCCACCAGTGCCCTATTTCCACCACCAATGTACCCCACCCCTCCCACCCACCCCAAGTCTGCCTCAATAGCAGGTAGCCCCATTTCCTCTCTTTCTCTCTCTCTCTGTCTCTGCATCTCTCTCCCTCTTCTTTTTACACATTGTGGCTAGCCCTGCAGATATTTAGAGTTTATTCCTGGCTTCCGGGGGGGAGTGCCCTGGCCAAGCTGGACAGGATGCTAGAGATGTTACTGGTGCCCGCGGGCAACGATGAACAACAGGGGGTGATACAGTGTAGGTCACTTAAGTCTCTTTGTGTATATTCAATGGTGAGTTTTAATCTGCCATCACCATGGGAAATAGTTCTTGCCTATAAGAGTTTCTTTGTTAACTTTCCAAGGTTTTCAGATGGAAAAAAAATCAGATATTTTTAAAACTAATAACTTGATTTCATCAAATTGTGAGTTTTTAAAAAAATACATTTTGCCTGGTTTCTTTTTTTTTGCTAGCACTTATAGAAAAATGATAACTAATAGAGAAACTAGTAGATCTCTCTCTCTCTCTCTCACTGAAATTACTGTGGTTTCTCTGGTGATTTTCATTGAGTCTGATGAGGTATTCTGACTATTTCATTCAAGCCCTCAAGTACATTTGTATAGAACGGCCTAGGTGAGACTGGTAGAGTATATAATAATATTTTGCATTTTGGGTCACTGGTAATGTTGGTTAATGAAATTGAATCTACTTCATTTATGGCTTTGAAACAAAATCTTTTTTTTTTCAGTGCTACTTCCATCACATTTTTTTTGAGCTTATGCCTCCTACTGCATATTTTTCTGTAAGTTTGGTGCTTCCAGACTTTGCCAGTTACTTGGAAAAATAGTACTTGATGGCTGGACCTCAGCGACTTCCGCCTCCCTCATGCTACAGTATGTCATGGCAGTCCCTGTCCTTGTCTACGATGATACACATTATTTTGTTTCTCTATTACATAGCCCTCCTCAAAACTCATGGGGAGAAGAAATGAACAGAAGCTTCCAAAAAGAAGAAATTTGAATGGCCAAAAGGCATATGAAAAGTGCTCTTCATCTTTAATCATCAGGGAGATGCAAATCAAAACAACAATGAGGTAGCATCTCACACCACAGAGACTGGCACACATCCAAAACAGCAAGAACAACCGGTGCTGGCGTGGATGTGGGGAAAAAGGGACTCTCATCCATTGTTGGTTGGAGTGCCGGCTGGACCAGCCCTTTTTGGAAAACAATATGGGCATTCCTCCCAAAACTAGATATTGAGCTCCCATTTGATCCAGCAATAGCACTCCTGGGAATATACCCGAGAGACCGAAAGACACATAGCAGAAGCACTATCTGTACTTTTTATTTATCTCTGCGCTATTCACTATAGCTAGAATCTGGAAACAACCTAAATGCCCAAGAACAGAGGACTGGCTAAAGAAACAGTGGTTCATCTACACTATGGAATACTATGCGGCTGTCAGAAAAGATGAAATTATGAAATTTACCTGCAAATGGATGGACATGGAGACTATCATGCTGAGTGAAGTTATTCTGAAGGAAAAGGACAGATATAGAATGACTGCATTCATTAATAGGATATAAATAGATACCAGTGTTTTACTAAATGTGTGAAATGGTAATGGCATATTAAAACTCACCATTGAATATACACAAAGAGACTTAAGTGATAAACTCTAAATATCTGCAGGGCTAGCCACAATGTGTAAAAGAAGAGGGAGGGAGATGCAGAGACAGAGAGAGAGACAGAGAAAGAGAGGATACTGGGGTACCTGCTATTGAGGCAGCCTGGGGGGGTAGGTGGGAGGGGGTGGGGTACATTGGTGGTGGAAATGGGGCACTGGTGGAGGGATGGGTGCTGGTATACTCTACTACCAAGAACCAATTATGAACACCTTTGTAATTGTATGTCTCACGGTGGTATAATAAAAAATTAAAAAGAAAGAAAGAAAGAGAGAGAGAGAGAAAGAGAGAGGGAGGGAGGGGAGGGAGGGAAGAAAAAAATAAATAAATAAATAAATAAATAAATAAATAAAAGCCTTTTGGAACTGCAAAAAAACTCAAAATATTTATGCTCTGTTTTGTAGTCATAATTATGTTAGCTAATTTAATGCTAAGTAATTACATGTTACTCTCAAGGCCTTTTCTCTGTGATTTCCCAGTTGAGTTTATTTTGAGAGAGGAGCATGAACATCAAAGTGGTACTTAGTCACATTTAGTGAATTGTGGAACTAATTCATAGAGTCCATCATTAAATCACTGAGCAAAGGAAAAAGGAAAGAAATGGGAATTTCTATAAGAAATGAGAGATGGTTGACATGGAGGGGGAGGGGTGGCCATGGGGAGGGGACGGATCTCATCTGTCCCTATCTGTCCCCATCTGTTTGTCTAAGCCTCAACTCTTTTATCAAAGATGTTAGCGTGATGATGAGACTGTCACGGAGACCATTCTGGGCAAACTCTCCTGGAACAGGCTCACTAGGTTATAAGAGGAAACTATTTAGGTTGCCTTTGTCTTGTCCCCAAAGTCTTGCGATTAAGGCCGTGCAGGACACAAGTTGGCCCCTCTAAAGCAGGTCTGCCCATGTCTGCCTGACCAGAGTCACTTTTCTTTCTGACCAGAGTCAGCAGCATTTCTTGTGAGATGAACATGAACTTCTAGAGTTCTGACAGGTTTGAAACCTCTCCCACCGCAGTTACAGAAGTTTCTGGTCTTAATATTTTTCCTTAAAATATCAGGATGATTCCATGTTCTTCTGGCATGAACTGCTGGGAAATCTGTATGCCATCTGAGGGTTTTTTGTTTTCTGCCTAAATTATTACTGTCTTTTTTAATGCCCACTGAAAATAAATTTTACCCTTATCTAATTTATTTATCTATCGATTTATTTATTTCTAGAATAGAGCAATCCACTTTAATCTGTGGATTTACCTTCTCCCTCATGTCAACAAAGTATTACTGCATTTAAAACATTAAATTTTAGATATTATAATTGTATTATCAGTTGTTGCAGGACTCCTCTAAGAGCCTCTGCATCTGCTCTGAATTGCCGCCTGCAAATCACTTCGTAGATAAGGGGGGGTAGTCTAAATGTGGCAGTTTATCTGACCATGTATTCTGTACTAGCTGGTATAAATATTCTTTCATGCTACCACAATCATCGTGGGACTAGCTAGATCTTACCAGCATATTTGTCTGGCCACGTTGGATCCCTAAATAATTAGACCAGAGAGAAATGCTATTTGCCTCCAAGCAAGCAAGCATGGCTCCCTGATAACTCAAAGGCTACTAAAATACAAAACTACCGTGAAGTAGACGAGATTCTTGTGAATGCTTGGAGAAATATTTAACTGGTACTATTATTATTATTATTATTATTATTATTATTATTATTATTATTATTTGCTTTTTGGGTCACACCCGTGACGCTCAGGGGTTAATCCTGGCTCTTCACTCAGGAATTACTCCTGGCGGTGCTTGGGGGACCATATGGGATGCCAGGAATAGAACCCGGCTGCGTGCAAGGCAAATGCCCTACCCGCTGGGCTATCGCTCCGGCCCCTGGACTAGTATTAGACTTTGGTACAGAGACAAGCCATCTCGGAAACCCCCTTCTCTACCCTATAAAAGCTTTTCCAAGCAGATATTGGCTCAAGACATTAGCATATAAAAGGGCCTAGGTAAGGTGCTTGGAGAAATTACCTGAGGGCATTTGACCCTCCCTGCTTTCCATAATAGTGGGAGGGAGGTCTGAGTTGCAGGGGTACAAAACTAGCCTGCTTCCTCTCTCCTGCTCTCTTTTTGGGCTCTCTCTTTGTGAGCTTGCACCCTTCTTGGGAGTCTTGTCTTTGTCTCCTCTTTGCAGGGCCTTAACACGTGGTGGCTGCCATTTGGCCTACACGTGGCTGGGGTTCTAGCCAGGAATCCTAAGTGTCAGGGGCGCCGCCCGGGTCCCCGACAGTGCCGGGAAGCGAAGTTCCCTTCTATCTCCGGCCGGCGGGAATGGATGAAGACTCAGGAATCCGGTGCAGTTTTAAAAAGGGCTTTACTATTACAGGTTCCAATATACAATCCAAGAGCAGGGAAAACCTCCGGACTCTGGGTTCCCCAGCTAGGCCCCAGCCAGGTGTAGGCCAAGATGGCTGCCACCACGTGTTGAGGCCCAACAGAGAATGGAGAGGACGGAGAAGCAAAACACCAAGGGAAGTCGAAATGGCAAAAAGGGGAAAAAAAGAGAGCTTCTTTCTTCTTGCAGCTTATTTTATAGCTAGAAATCTGCCCAAACTCCCCAGCCATTCTGGGCTGGGCTATCTAGAGATGAAAACAGGAAAACAGCTCCATAGAATGTAGCAACTTCAGGAGACCATCTGGTTGTTTACAAGGACCCAGAGCTAATTAAAAGCCTCCTAGCAGAGCTGGGAGAAGCTATAAGCTAAATGTAACTTCCCCTGGCAAGAAGGATCAAATGCCTTCAGGTAATTTCTCCCACCACCTCACCTAATATCTTAAGCCAAGATCTGCCTGGAATTGCCTTTATAGGGTAGAGAAGGGGGTTTCTGAGATGGCATGTCTCTGTACCAAAGACTAATACTAATGCCAGTTAAATATTTCTCCAAATCTTCACAAGAGTCTCGTCTACTTCACGGTAGTTTTGTATTTTAGTTGCCTTTGAGTTATCAGGGAGCCATGCTTGCTTGCTTGGAGGCAAACAGCATTTCTCTCTGGTCTAGTTACTTAGAGATCCAACGTGGCCAGGCAAATATGCTGGTAAGATCTAGCTAGTCCCACGATGATTGTGGTAGCATGAGAGAATATTTATACCAGCCAGTACAGAATACATGGTCAGATAAGACTGCCACATTCAGACTATCCCCCTATCTATGAAGTGACCTGCAGGAGGCAATCCAGGGCAGATGCAGAGGCCTAGGCTTTTAGGTGTCCTGCAACACCTAAGCACAGGGTTTTTCCTATTGTTGATTTGTATGCCTGAACCTGTGATAAGCAAAGCCTTTTAAAACTGCATCGGATTCCTGAGTCTTCATCCATTCCCCACCTGCTTTGGAGGTAGAAGGGAACTTGCTTCCCGGCACCATCGGGGACCCCAGCGGCGTTTCCGACAATCAGTTATGTATCAAAAATGAAAACAATTTGGGGTTTAATTTGCTCTTCATTTTCTTTTGACTTAGAACTTTTTCTTGCCCTTTCCTCCTTATATATGCATTGAATACTAATTTCTTTCAGCGCTACTGACCTATGTCCCTCAAATTTGATATTCTCTATTTATTTTCATTTCATTTAGTGCATCTCAATAGTTTCTTCTCAGTTTCTTTTTTGACTCAGGAATTATTTAGTGTGGTTTAGTTTCCAAATGTTTGGAGATTTACCTGTTATCATTCTGTTAATTATGCCATTATTGAGTTCATTATGATCAGAGAATACACTGTATGATTTCAATTCATTTAAGTTTGTTGAGGTTATCTTATCACTGTATCACTGTCTTCCCGTTCATCATCGATTTTTCTCGAGTGGACACCAGTAACATCTCCATATGACCTGTCTCATGCAAGTAGAGCCCAAGGGCACCTGCTTCCTCCAGGAACATAAAGAGCCTCAAACCATTCCATCAGGTCATGGGAATAAGATATGTTCAGTATTATATATTTCAATGTGTGTTTCACATGAAAAGAAAGGGCATTCAGTTGCTGGGCAGTGCGCTAAAAGAGATATATGTTAGAGTTTGATGGTTAATGGTGTTGAATTCTGTATCTTTGCTGAGTCTCTGCCTAGTTGTCTTATCAATTATTGATGGATAGATAGAAGTTTAATCCACAATCAAACTTATCAGTCTCTAAGTTTAATTGTGGATTGATTTAAGAATCAGAAAGAATCTAGACAATCTTGGTTTGATCCCCCAAAGCTCAAATGGTCTTGCCAGGAGTGATCCCTCAGTACAGAGCCAGGAGTAAGCCCTGAGCACCACCGGGTGTGGTCTAAAATAAAAAAAGCATACATTTATATTTGGTTTCAAATTTGGAACTTTTTCAACCATTATTTGTTTGCATATAATTTTTTCACTTCTCTATTTCTGGAACTACATTGACCCAGAAATGAAATCTCTGTTACATTTTATTTTCTCTTTTTATTCTATCTATCTATCTATCTATCTGTCTGTCTGTCTGTCTGTCTGTCTGTCTGTCTGTCTGTCTATCTAATCTATCTATTTTTGCTTTTTTGGGTCACACCTGGCAAAGCTCAGGGGTTACTCCTGGCTCTGCACTCAGGAATTACTCCTGGCGGTGCTCAGGGGACCATATGGGATGCCCGGGATCGAACCCGGGTCGGCCATGTGCAAGGCAAACGCCCCTACCCGCTGGACTATCGCTCCTGCCCTTATTTTCTCTTTCTTGTTCAAATTTTCTATCCTCTAGTTTACTCATTCCTCTTCCCTTTCCAATATGCCATGGCACATTTTCTCTTACTTATGTGTTTCATTATACACCTTCCTCTTGTTCTTCTGTCTTTGTGCCTTTGCTGAGATTGTTTCCCCTTGTTTAAAGTATGCTCACAAATCCTGTTGAACCGCTCCTGTTATGGCTACTTCAATGTCTTTGTAGGACTTAGCATCCCAGCCACTCAGTGTTTGCATCCACTGACACTTTTTTCCCCACCCGAGTTGAGATCTTCCTAATTGTTCTTGGTATCACCAATAGTTTTAGGGTGAATCCTGGAAATCGGGACTGCTAGGTACCACAAACCAGGGTGTTATTATGTCTATTTGTGTTTCTGTGGTACTGCCCTGGTAGAAAAGCAGGGCATGGCCTGGGAGTGGGTCAGACCCCTGCCCGGCTACTGTCGGTTCCAAATTCACCCCATAGCACTATAGGGGCCTGGGTGGGGGATCCTCCTGGTTGTTGGGTGAGGGGTTGTGGCTTCCTGCTCAGCTCCCAAGGGTGCTTGCTGGTTGTGAGGCGTGCCTTGTTGCTGCTTCCCTGTAACCTCCACTGGCCCAGGGAGCTGGGGCTTGCTCTGTGGGTGTTGGTGCAAGGCTGGTGTCCACGAGGCCATCTCTACACCCCCTCACGTGAAGGGGGAATAGGAAAGGGACTTGTCACTGCTGAGAGTGGCGAAGTCAGAGACCCCTGTCCTCCACAAACACGGGCAGGGGTGGGGTGGGTCTCATTACTGCTGGAGGGCTGTCAGCTCCTTACTTCTCTGATGCCATCTTGGTGGGAAGGTTGTGGCTCTTCATGCCAACTTGGAGGGTGACAGCTGGGCTCTTGTGTGGCCTGGCTGGGGTGGGGAGAGATGGCATTTTCACTGGATAAAACAGTTTTGTCTCAAAAGTATTCTTCCTGCTAGCCTGACCGTTTCCTGGTTCCTTGGTAGAGAAAAAAACTCTTCTGTTGGGATTGTTGGTTTTGCCTGTATTTTGTACTTGTTGGCTTATTAACTCCATATCTCTGGATGTGAGGCATAAAGATAATCTAGAGAAACAGCTTATGTTATTTTGGGGGTCCTGAGGTTCTATCAGAGTTAGCTTATGTTTCCTTTCTTTTCTTTCCTTTTTTGTCCACACTTGGTGCTCAGGGCTGATTCCTGGGTCTGTGCTCAGGGATCACTCCTGGCACGACTCAGGGACTATATAGGGTGCTGGGGCTAGAACTTGGGTCCCCCACTTACAAGGCAAGCATCCTGTCTGCTGTACTATCTTTCTGGCACTGATTCTTTTTCCTCTCCCACACTTTACTTTTTTTCCTTTTTTATTTTTATTTTATTTTATTATTCCCCCCCAAAACATTTATTACACCATTTTATACATACAATTGCAAGATGCTCATGTAGAGCTTTGGTTCTACAGTGTTCCAACACCCATGCCTCCACCCAAACCCGTCTCCCATCACCAATGTCCCCACCTCCCTCCCCTCTCTCACACCTCAACTACTTGGCGGGTTCTATATGTCATTTCTCTCCTCTTTATCTCTCCCTCTCGCCAAACTTTTCGTGCACATCGTCCCACACTTTATTTAAACACTGTGGTTTACAAAGTTGTTCATGATGATTTGCTATAAGCATTCAATATCCCAACACCAATCCCACCATCACTGTTACCTTTCCTCTACCACTGTCTCCATTTTCCCAACCACTCCTTAAGCCTGTCCCTGTGGCAGACCCACAATAATTTTTTCCCCAAATTTTATTACACCACTTTTAGACATACAATTGCAAGATGCTCATGTAGAGTTTTGGTTCTACAGTGTTCCAACACCCATCCCTCCACCCGAACCCATCTCCCATCACCAATGCCCCCCCCCCCCCTCCCCCTCCCACACCTCAACTACTTGGCGAATTCTGTATGTCTTTTCTCTCCTCTCTATCTCTCCCTCCCGCCTAACTTTCCTACACATCGTAGAATGCAGTACATTAAAGGACAAAACTGTTTCCACTAGTTTGATGGACCGCATGGCGCAAGCGGCCACGTGACTTAGGGGCCTCATGATCAGCATCTGGACAGCGAAGGTGGCGGCTAGTCTCATCCGGCTGCTTCAGGGACCCTCCAGAGGTGTTGGGCCCACTCCCAAAACCCACCTGTCCTCCTGGGAGTCCAATGGTCAGCTGAGCCTGGGGAGAGCCGAGGTTCCAACTTCCCCAGCAGCATTTGAGACTGCATGCTATGGCTGGTCGCCCCAGGGCAGCTCCTGGGCGAGGCCACCAGGCTCGACAAAATGGAGGGGGAAGGACTGACCCCTGACTCCATCTGATGAATTCCCAGTGATTCCCGCTTCTGGGAGCTGCCTACCTGGGCTTGAACTCATTTTGCTCTGTTAATCTGGTCTTGAGGTAGCATCCCAGCGTCCGGACAACGAAGGTGGCGGCTAGTGTGGTGGGCGAGTCTCATCTGGCTGCTTCCGGGAACCCCAGAGGTGATGGGCCCACTCCCAAAACCCATCTGTCCTCCTGGGAGCCCCATGGTCAGCTGAGCCTGGGGAGAGCCGAGTTCCAGCTCCACAATAATTTATTTTATATTGCTTGTTACCCTAAATGACTAACCGAATGATGAAAAAAATATTTTATTGGAAGAAAATTATTATATATCTCACCATGCAGATGTTGAGTCCTTGTCTGAGGGACTACTAATATGTTGTTACAAGTTAAGCTTCTGTGTTAGTGTTTTTGTAGTAGAGATTGATTGGCTTCTGCATTACCTGTCATCCAATCTGGTGTGAAACTACTGGATTGTCAGTGTTGTAGAGTTTGGAGATGTTGCTTCAGAAAATCCAGAATATTTAACTGGTCAGTCCAACTGGAGTTAAATTTATTGTTGCTTAGTTTACATGGCAAGGGAAGTGGTTCATGGGTATGACTGCCAGGGTTTCTGGAAGTCCAAGGAGGTGGGAGGAGGTAGCCCATCCCGATTCTGAGAAAGCACAGAGCTTCCAGCCACAGGGACCTGTGCACCTGAGGTTTAGGCCCAGTTGAGCTAACTGTGAGGCTCAGTAGTCCTAAGGCCATGGAAATCAGTGGGAGGCAGGGCTGCGGTTTTGGGACGTGGGAGTGAGCAGCTGCCAGGGCTTGCTTTGGGTGGATGCTGGCCTGCCCTGCTGCGAGTGTCGCTGGTGTTTCATCTAGGTACAGTTGAGCTCTTTTGAAATTTATTTATGAGTCTGGAACAAGGCCAGTAAAAATGAGCTTACAAAGGTTAACACAGCAGTGGAGGTGGTTCAGGGGTGTGACTCCTGTTTCTTTTATACATATGTCCATGAGTTTTATTTTGCAAAGGAAACGGGGAAGAGTGTGTTGTTCCATCTTATCCCAGGCCCTGACTTCCTTCCACACATCTAGTAACACTGTAGACATAAGCGCCCAATGTTTAAACACCTCTTGTTGATCTTTAAACATTATTTGTGTAGTTCTCTTTCATGTGGTTAAACTGTTTACAAATTTAATTGAACAGTCTTATGTGAACCTCTTTACAAATTTTAGTCTGAAATCCAGTTTACTTGTAGGAGGAGAGCAGCCTTAGGGCCACACCCAACTCTGCTCATGTATTACTCCTGATTCTGTGCTCAGGGATCATGCCTGGCAGGGTTCTGGGCACCATGTTGTGGTACCAGGCATTGAACCTGACTGGCTGTGTGTAAAGCAGTACCCTACCCACAGGACTATTTCTCTAGTCACCCAATTTACTTTTAAAATTAAAGTCACCCCACCAACAAAGGTGTTAGGATTGCTACTGTGCTAAAACCCGAGAAGCATGAGGACAACTCTCAGTAACGAGGATAAATGTGGTATTGACGAGGAGCAATTGTCCTCACAGGCCAGCTGAGGTTAGTTGTGGACAATTTGGGGTCTGTGTTAACTCTCAGACAGGCTACAGTGGCTTAGAGTAAGAAGACGGGGCCCAGGACATAGACCTCAGGGCTGTGGACGCTCATGGATCCCACCCAGGGCAAGGACAGGTACGCTGGACTGTGCTTTAGAGTCACTGTGGCAATAGAGGTGTCCAGAGCCTTGGATGGGATGACTTGTAGCCCTGCATTCCCTGGATTCGGCGATTTCATGATCCTTGAACCGTTCCTCTTGCTTCAGGTAAAATTCTCCAGCACACGCCTAGCTGTCTCCTCAAAGGTTTGGATGTCGGGCCACAACTTCAAGAGAATTTGTATGAGATTCTAAAGATGGAGTCTTCATCTGAGGGCACTGGAGCAGGTGAGCCGGGCGGTCTGGCCGGGAGTGAGGTCCAGCCCTGAGCTGAGTGGTTGACTGTGCTTGGCTCACTCTGTTTCTTGCCCTGCAGTGAGGGAAACGTCTCCATCCAACGGGGCCGCTGCCAAAATGAAGTGAGTGCAGTTTATGGGGGAGCTCTGTGTAACTAGTAATTATCTTCTCTTCAGTGAGTAGTTTATGGGGGACTCTGGAACACAACAGTGCTCTGGCGGCTTTCTCCGCCTCCTCTCGAGGCAGTTTCAGTAATTCTACCCCTGAGAGGAACTTGGTTACTTCTTCCTTGAATGTTCCTTTTCTTCCCACTTTGGTTGATTGAATATCCCAAGACATGGAAATCAAACTTTAGTTTCCATAGAAATTGACACAGCAAAGTTTTTTGAATAATCTTTTATTATTGGAAACTCTTGGAGGTAACTACAAGAGTATGCCTCCCGCACGCTAAGCCTGGCAAGCTGCTGGTGCAGTATTTGATATGCCAAATACCAGTAACAATTATATTAGGTCATTCCCATGACCAATTATAGTGGTTTGAGGCTCTTTATGTTCCTGTAGCAAGCCCATGCCCTTGGCTCTACTAGCATGAGACAGGACATATGGAGATATTACTGGGCCCTCTCTATCAAATAGATGATGAACGGGAAGATAGTGTGTAAATTTCTCATGTCCTTTGTACCACCCTTTGTCCTCTATAATTAGCATTAGTGGGCACAGCTCCCTCACCTGCCCTCAGGGGCCTCCACGAATGGAGAAACCGCCTCCGTCCTGTGGTCTTTGAGTTCCTGGGTGCCTGCAGCCTTCCTCTGCGGGTGGGGTCCGGACTTCCTCCTGTGCCAGCAGCAGAGCACGGCTGTGCTCTGCGCTTGGGGATTATTCTCTTGCTCTTCCTGGTACTCCTCATCCTCTTCTCCTGGGCGGAATGCCTCTCTGCGCAGGGGGCACCTGTGAGACCCTCAATGCGCCTCACAACCGTGCCCAGGAGACTCATGACCTGGCTCCTCGGTGCCCCTGAGCTCGCTTTGACTTGGTTCCAGGGTCTTCCTATGCTTGAAAACCACTTGGAACAGGACCGTTATGGAATGTGGTGCCATGTCACCGGCTCTTGGGGGCAGCGCAAGGAGTAAACTAGTCGCTTTTCTGCACGTTCTGGTCTCCAACCCCTCTCCCTGGCCTCAGGAGGTCGGTGCTGGCCTGGCCTGCCCTCACCCTGCCTTGGGTCCCCACTGTCCCACCCCAGCTCCCTCCCCATCAGCAGTGGGCTGGCCCTGACCTGCTCTGCGCTGGCCTGTGCACTCAGGACCATCAGGCGCTTCTATTTCAGCACTTTCGCGGGAGCAGGATTTCACCCCAGATAGTCTCTGCGACCCTCACAGTGCGTCCCACAGGCTGTCTGATGTCCAGATTTCAAGCCCCATTTACGGTAAGTGCTGAATGCAGCAGGGCGTGGCTCGGCCGCAACCCCCTTGCTACAGGTCTAGTCTGGGACCCCGTGAGCTGAGCCTCTTGGGGGTCAATCAATAAGGGCCAAGAAGGCTGGTGATAGGGGGCAAACACTTGGTGCCCAGAAACTCCCCTCCTGTTCCGCCATCCTCTGGGTCATCCTTAGGGATGGGACCCACGGACCGAAATCCCCGGTGCCCTCCCGTCCCCTCGCGCCCTGCAGCACCGGAAGCCACCAGAAAGCACTGGCAGAAGTGACTGGTGCAGAGGGTCCCAGCCTTGCTGATTGGGGAAGTGACCCTGCGGAGCAGGTGGCCGCCTTGGCTGCGATGCCTCCCCGGGCCGCGCGGTGGCGCTGCGGCTCCGCGGAGGCCGGGCCGGGCGGGGCGCGCTGGGCACCCGGGCGTCGGGACCCGCGGAGCGGCGGCGGCAGCGGCGGCGGTGGCGCGCGGGCGGCCGCGGTGAGTACCGAGAGATGGTGCGGGGCGCCCTGCTCCTGCCCATCCCGCGCTTCCCGGTCCGGCTCCAGGCCGTGGGAGAGCGATCCCTGTGGCGGAGGCGGCAGGAGGCTGCCCCGGGGAGAGTGGAGGCAGGTGGGCGCTGGGCTCCCGTTGTCCGGGACGCGGCGGGCGGGACGCGGATCTCCGGGCCGGGTCCGGGCCATCCCGAGCCCCGCCTGGCTCCTGACCCCGAGAGGGAGCCTCTTGGAGTCCTTCTGAGAGTCCCGGGCGCCTGGGTTCCCGGGTCCTGAGCGGCGGCCCAGGGTGGGCACTGATCCCGCTGCCCGGCTCCCCCAGGCCTTCCCACCTGGCACGCTGGCCCTTCTCCTGGACGGCGTCTTCCTGTCGGCGGCCGAGAATGACTTTGTGCACCGGGTTCAGGAGGAGCTGGGCGCTTCGTGCTGCAGAAGCAGCTGTCGAAGTGAGTGCAGGGACGGCTGGAGGCCTTGCGTGGCCCTGGGGATGTGTTGCTCGCTGCACGCCCCTCCCGCGCCCCTCCCGGGCGATGCCAACACGGGACTGTAGGCAGCGGGCTCCGACCACTTCTCGGGTTACTCATCTCTCGCCTTTCCCAACTTCTTTCCTCTAATTCTGAGTATCAGCCTAAGGCTAGGGATGCTGCGGGGATGCGACGTGGGGTGGGGGAAGGGAAGTCTTTGTGTCCAGGTCCTTGGCGGGGACCAAGGGCAGGCCGAAGCAGCCTCGTGTTAACCCCCTTGATATTGGCGGTGGTCCTGGTGAGGCCGGGGGCTTCCCCAGAGCCTGCTCAGCGCCGCGTCTTCTCTTCCCAGGGTCCTCCTTTTCCCCCAGTCTCCAGTCGCCTCCGGTACCTGATCCACAGGACAGCGGAGAGTTTTGATCTGTTAAGCAGCTTCTCTGTTGGCGAGGGCTGGAGAAGGAGGACGGTCATCTGTCACAAGGACATCAGGTGTGTGTTCGCAACCTGCGCGTGAGTGGAGGGGCGGAGCAGATCAGTGCTTGGAGGGGCTAGCTGAGCCAAAAGCAGAGCCCGCCCCGAGGCCTGCCCGAAAGCAGAGCCCGCCCCGCCCCAAGCCTGCCGGCTCATTCCCTGGAGCCCCCGATTGCTTCAGCGTGGGAGTAGAGGTGAGGTGTTTGCGGAATCGCTGAGCAAACCCACTCCAGCAGGCTGGTTGGAGAAGGAAACATTGTTGTCTGTCGGTTCCTCCAGCCCAGCTGTTCCCCGGGCGGCTGGAGATGGCATGTGGTGCCACCGCAGCTGAGCCTTGTTTCCTGTCTTAAGTCAGGTATTACTCTACAAACTCGCTTCCCCGGGCAGGCTCTGCTGCGCTGGCTTCTGAGGACGGCGGTCCCCCTGCTGGGGTTCCTTCCTGTACCATTTGCCCGTCACTTCAGCTTTGCTCTTTGCTGCCTCTGGCGGGCACCTCCTTCCGGCTGGCATTAGCCGCAGCTCGCTTTCTTTGGGGCCCAGGCTTCGCTCATTGCCTCTCTTCTTGCTCTAGGTTACCTACTCCAGAAGGCCCCTCTGGCCCCCTGCCGCCCACCTGCCTCCCGACCCAGCAAGTGTCGAGGCTCTCGCCCACCTTACACCAGGGGAGCAGCTGCCAGTCCCCCGAGGGGCGGGGCCGGCCGGTGGCAACGGGGACGCAAGCCTGACCAAGCTTTGTATGTGCCCCGGGTGCTGCGATGCCTAGAAGATGGGGGCACCGCCTGCTACTCAGAGCTCCAGGCCCCCTAGCCAGCTAGTGGGCACCGGTGGAGCCTGGGCATGTTGGTGCTGGGGACCCCAGTTCTGATCAGGAGTGCCCAGTGTCGGTGACTCAGGCTACAGAGGACCAAAAGGACCAGGGCCGAAGTGCTGAGCGGAAACGCCACCAGAGCCTGTCTGCACCAAGCCCCTGGGGCCCGAGGGTGTCTTGGGGACGGGGAAGCAGCTGGAAGCAGCCAGCCAGCTTGGAGCTCCGGCCACAGCCCGTCTCAGAAGAAGGCAATGGGAGTGATCCAGAGAAGAGCCCAGTGGCAGAGGAGGAAGAAGAGGAAGAGGAGGGTCCTGGCATCTGTTCTGAGGATGATTACGAGTGAGCTGCTGCCTGAGGTGACGAGGCCCTGAAGCTGGGAAGGGAGGCGGAAGGAAGGAGGGCAGAGTTGTGGGGTGGATGGGGGCCTGGTGTGGAGCAGGCCTGGCTGTCGGTGTCTGTCAGAACCGATAGACACCGAGCAGATCCTTCCCTAAGGATCCCTTTAGGGGAAGTAGGGGTGTCCGTGGCTAAGGGGGTCAGGACCCACAGAGGGGAAGGAAGCAGGAGCAGCATGTGGCATCGGGGGATGGATTGGGTAACCAGCCTGCCTATGGGTAAAAAATCACTTTGTTTTTAGAAGTTTCCTTCTCTGAAAAACACAGGTAAGAAATGTTCTGCACAGGCAGCAGAGCTGGGGTGTTTGGAAGTGGAAGGGCTTAACGCAGGGCATTATGGGAAGTGGAGTGCTTGTCACAGTGCATTATGGGTATGTTGAAGCGCTGAGTGTAGTGCATTATGGGAGGTGTGGAAGTGTTTGGCACAGTGCATTATGGGTTGCATGGAAAGAAGTGCTGTGAAGTGCTAATGGGAGGTATGGAAGCAGATGTGCTTGGTGCAGTGCATTATGGGAGTCTGGAAGCAGATGTGCTTGGTGCAGTGCATTATGGGAGGTGTGGAAGCAGATGTGCTTAGTGTAGTGCATTATGGGAGGTGTGGAGCCAGATGTGCTTGGTGCAGTGCATTGTGGGAGGTGTGGAAGCAGATGTGCTTGGCAAGGGCACTATGGGAGGTTGTGGAGGCGGAAGTGTTTGGTGCCGTATTACGGGTGTGGAAGTGGAGTGTTTGGGGCAGTACAATATGGTGTGTGAAAGTAGCATACTTAGCACAGTGCATGATCCTCCCCATGGACTGCGTTATCAATGTCTGCATCTGCAGCAGGCATCAAGGAAGGACCATCTTCTGGTCAGTCCTTGGCCCTGGTTGCCCAAGATGGTAGTATCCACCGGGATCTCTGTGTGGAAGGCTCTCTGTAGGTGTTCACACATGTGTTCCTGCGGAAAGTGGAAGTGCTTTAACGAGGGCATTATGGGATGTGTGGAAGTGGAGTGATTGTCACAGTGCATTATGGGGTATGTTGAAGCGCTGAGTGCAGTGCATTATGGGAGGTGTGGAAGTGTTTGGCACAGTGCATTATGGGTTGTGTGGAAAGAAGTGCTGTGGACGTGCTAATGGGAGGTGTGGAAGCAGATGTGCTTGGCGACTTGATGTTGGCCAGCAAAATATCGCTTTGGCCTGGATCTCTCTCTAACGAATCTCATTCTGTTTGCTGGGAGTCTGGTATCTTTGCTGTTTTCTGGATGAGGGATGGAGATCAGGAGAATTTTCTTACTATCATGGGCCAGGAGAGCCCAAGTTCATCCCTTGCTTTACTAAACGACAGCCCTCATTGCTTAGTTTCCCCACCTGTGAAGTGGGCAGGTTGAGTTCCCAGGTCTCTGTGAAGCACAGTGTGTGTGCATACAGGTGGGCCGTGGGGACCCTTGACCTTGGAGAGTAAGCCGTCTTCCCTCTGCCCCAGCATCCTGCTTCTCCATCTTCCCCGTTTGCCTTTGGGCACCTTCCCCAGACTCCTGCCTGGCAGGCTCAGAGGGCCCGTTTGCTCTCATCCTGCCCACTTGGAGCCTGCAGGACTGGGCGAGCGGATCAGAGCAGCTGTGTGGTATGCCTTGCGTCCAGCTCTGATCTCTCCCAGATAACAGAAAACCTGACCGAGAAGGAGATTCAGGTGGAGAAGATCTACGTGGACTCCCTTTGCCGCCGCCGAGGAGCTGTCTGGGAGAGAGGACTTTGCCCACGTGGTGGAGATCTATGACTTTGAGTCAACACTCAAGACCGAGGACCTGCTGGCAGCATTCTCCGAATTCCGGTAGGTGTCGGCTGGATCCACGCGGCAGACACCTGCTTGACGGCTGGCACCAGCTGCCCCTCCTGCCCAGTAATCTAGAAAGACCAGAGGGGTCACTGCTCCAGGTCTGCATTCCGGGTCAGCGCCTCCCTGCGGCCTTGACGGGAAGGAAGGAGCCGTGGTTGATTGCACACTTGCCCTCGAGGCTGGGTGGGCAACTGGGCAGCAGAACTGTCCTGCCCTGAGCTCAGCTTGTGTGCAGCCTGGTCTGACGGAGGCCCAGCCCACCAGCTACGTCTGTGCCCCTCTCTGTCAGTAGTCTGTGTGTGCGTGCGGCGTGGCGCGCGTGTATATCTCGCGCCGGGCTGGGTGTGTCTGGGTTCCTTCAGGATCAAACTCTCACCCTTCTTCTTTTCAAATTCTCACTATGCTCTAGTTTCCCTCCTCTTTTCCTACCTGGGCCTTTAAAAAGCAAACGAGCAAACAAAGTCCTTTCAGGAGGCCAGAGAGTGATAAAGGGTAAGGCTCTGGCCCAGGTTAGACCCCTGGCACCGCATATGGTCCCCTGAGCCCTACGTGATGATCCTTGAGCCAGCGAGGAGCCCTAACACTGGGTGTGGCCCCAACAATGAAAACTCGCTCTCTTCCTGTGCTGACTCCCACTCCCAAAGATGTCTCTCTCTCCTCCTCTCTCCTTTTTCTCTCCCTTTCTCTCTCTCCCTCTCTCCCTCCCTCTTCCCCTCTCTCTTTCCTGTCTCCCTTTCGCCCTCCCTCTTCCTCTCTGCTGAAGGGACAGCAGTGTGAACCCCAGAGAATCTGCTGTGTCTCTCCCTGAAGTCAGGACCACTGTGGGCACCACCCCAGGCCAGCACAGCAGTGCCCAAGTGGGCAGCGGGGCAGGGCTGCCTAGGGCCCCTCCTGGGCAGCAGGAGGGAAGGAGCAGGCTGGTTCGTTTGGTGCCGCCTCTCTCCACACCTGGCCTTTGCCCTCCAGCCGCAGGCCTGTTCGGTGCCTTCTCCCCTGGGTGCTGGGCTCTGAGGCCTGGAGTCCCGGCTTCTGTGGTCCCAGGGGTCGGAGCCCACCTGTCAGCAGGGAGAGGCTGTGTCTGCACAGAGCTGGAGAGTGTTACCAACGTGTGTGTGTATGGGGCGGGGGCACACCTGTCCGGGAACTTCGCGGGTCCCAGGACTGGATGGGCCGGCCCTGCCCTGAGCAGGAAGCGCTGTCCGTGGCTCTCACTGTCCCTCTGTCCCTTTGCTGCGCAGAGAGAAGGGCTTCAAGATCCAGTGGGTGGATGACACGCCGCGCACTTGGCGTCTTTCCCTGCCTGGAGTCAGGTAACGCACTCAGCCCTTGTTCAGGTCCCAGGCCTGGATGGCAGTGTTGGGGGCTGCTCCCAGCTCAGTCTGGAGGGCCAGGGGGGCAGGGCAGCCTGAGTCTCTGAGTTCCTGACCCCATCCCCGCTCAAAGGAGACATTTCATCCAGGTGCCATCGGCGAGCCCCTCACCCAGGCTGTGCTTATAGTAGATGCCTGAGAGCGCTGTCATGGCGGCCCAGAAGCTGCTGGCACTTTCCATGCTCATGGTTTGAGAATTCAGACCCATAAAAACAACATGCAGGGCACAGCGACAGCACAGTGGAGAGGGTGATTGCCTTGCCTGCGGCTGAGCCGGTACCAATATCCAGCCTCCCACAGGGTCGCCTGAGCACCACCAGGAGTAATTCCTAATTGCAGAGGCAGGAATAACCCTGAGCATTGCCAGTTGTGACCTAAACAGCAAAAGTAAAAACCAGCATTTTATTCCAGCCTCAGAACTGGGCCAGGCGTCCTCTACTGTAGAGATGGGGTAACTGAGTCCCCGCCATGTCTGTCCGAGTCTCCCGAGCAGCTGTCCCGGCCATCCAGGGCCCCCAGGAGCAGCTCTCCTGAGCCTCCGTCTCACGGCTGCTCTCAGGGGTGCATGTCGGGTGTCTGCTGACCCTGTGAACGGGGCTTCTCAGGCAGGTTCTGAAGCCCAGAGCCGGAACATTCTCACAGCCCCGGGTCCGTGGTCAGGGACAGAGGGTCAGGCAAAAGGGGGTGAACTGGTGAACTGGATGGTGGGGGCTTCGGTCCCAGCAGGGAGCCAGTGGGGGTGGGGTGGGGGGACAAGGCTGAACAGCTGCCCGGTGCCTGAGTAAGCCTGAGTTAACACTGAGGCGTGGCGAAGGCACATCCTGGCCTCAGTTTCCCCTCTGGAGCAGGACTGCCGGACAGCTCTCAGTGCTGTCTTTGGGAGCAGGGATGGAGCTACCCTGAGCGTCCTGGGAAGGGGTGGGGTGGGAGTTTGTTACAGCGAACCCCAGTGTGGCCCAGGCCGGAACATGGGACCGGGGCGGGCACGCCCAAGAGGACTTGAGTTGTTGGGGGTGGGGGGGGGTGGCGCTTCTCAGGCCATAACTGGGGGGCTCTCCCGGCTCCTGGGGTAAAAGCACAGGGAGGGGGCCCGCTGTGGGGTGACTCCAGCCTGCTTTTCTGTCTGTAGCTGCCGAGGCCCTGACCAGAGACTTCTCCGTGCTCAAGATCCGGCCCCTCACTCAGGGAACCAAGCAGTCGCGGCTGAAGGCCCTGCAGAGGCCCAGTAAGGCCTCGGGGAGGCGGGTGGGGACGGTCCCTCCTCTCGGGTCCCCCTGCTCTAGGGTCCCAGAGCTGCTCCTGGCCCTGGGGAGGGTCAGGCTGTCTTGACTCCCTGCTGCTCTCTGGCCCTGCCGCTCCTGCTCCCAGCTCCGTGCCCGAGCTCAGGGAAGGCTCCCGGAGCTGTGGACAGCAGAGTAGTGGACAGAGGACTCGGACTGTGGGCTCCGGCCGGTTGTTGTCACTGGCGTCCTTGGGTTGCTCTCCCTGTAAAGTAAGAGGCTTGTCCGGCGCACACCCTGGGAGAGGGGGCTCAGCGCTGCTGGGGCCTTGAGGCGTGAAGGGCCGTGAGGGCCTGCACCCCGGTGCATTGGGCTGTCTCACACGGGAAATGACGTCTCAGTGCAAGGTCCACGCGTGCCCCGTCCTGATGAGGGCTCCCACGAAAGGGCCGTAGAATGGGACCTGGGAGGGCAGCGGGGGGCAGCCTTGCATGACCCCTGGGCAGGGCCCGCTGTGTCTGACCTGGGGCAGCACGGCCCGGCCTCAGAAAGTGCCTTTTGCTTCCAGAGCTGCTGCGCCTGGCCAAGGAGAGACCGCAGACCAACACGGCGGCGGTGGCCCGGAGGCTGGTGGCCCGCACTGGGACTCCAGCGCAGGAAGAAGGAGCGGCCCCCCAGCCGAGTGTCCCACCGAGCTGCCCCCTGCCAGCCGGACAGCCCCCGAGCAGAGCCAGGAGTGAGTGAGGGCATCACGGGCCCCTGTGGGCCTGCCGGGCACCCCCGTGGTCTAGTTGAGAAGAAATAAAAACTTGGACGTTGTTGGACTGCGGCTGCTTCAGTGAGGGCCCCGAGGGCCGGGGCCGAGGAGCTGTTCTGCTCTCGGCCTGGGGCTGCTGGCGTCGCGCGCCACTCTAGGAGCTGCCCAGGGGCTCCAGCTGACCCAGCAGGCCGTGCACCTGTGTCAGGGTGGCCACACCCGCCGAGGGGTGACGCTGTCTCGACTCCCCCACAAGTCCTGGAGCTGCAGAGACCCAGTCATGGGGACAGGGGGTGTTTGGGGCCTGCTGGTTTGCTGCCCTGCCTCTGCAGGTCCCCTCGCAGCGTCTGTGCCCAGGTGCTGCGCTTCAGGTCAGCGTGGAGCACTGGGGTGGCTGGGCCGCGACAGGTGCTCAGCACTGCTGGGACCCTGTGCTGGCGAGAGCGGCCACTTTGGGGTCACCCTCACTGTGGCCAGCCCTGCCTTGGGACCCTGCCGTGCATCTCCTCCACGCATCTCCACTGCCCTTTGGGGGCACCCAGAGATGGCCCCTCGGGCCCCCGTGCACCCCCAATGTTCCAGAGGGTTGTCAATAGAGCTCTGTCCTGTGCCACAAGGCTACGCTGTGCTCTGTGCGCTGTGCACTGTGCTCTGTGCTCTGGGCGCTGTGCTCTGTGCTCTGTCTCTGTGCTCTGTGCTCTGTGCTCTGTGCTCTGTGTGCACTGCTGAAGTGCCCCACTCCCACCACATGCACAGCCACATGCACCGGAAGCTTCTACAGCAGAGCTGGTTGGAGTCCCCCTGAAGTGGTCAAACTTTCTCTTCACTGAAGAAACCGCCTGAGGGCAGGGCACGGCAGAGTTTGGTGACCCACCCTGTGCCCACTGCCTCCTTGGGATCTCAGTTGACCTCCCGGGATCTTGAGGCCACCAGGGACTTGAGCCTCTGCAGGCCATCCTGGGGACCAGTGC
Source organism: Cryptotis parvus (assembly GCA_021461705.1). Taxonomy (NCBI): domain Eukaryota; kingdom Metazoa; phylum Chordata; class Mammalia; order Eulipotyphla; family Soricidae; genus Cryptotis; species Cryptotis parvus. Next base: position 142,843 of record JAJIBD010004726.1, on the reverse strand, counting down.
AGCTGAGGCGCCGCTCTGTATCCAAGACCCGTCATACTGTGGACAACGTTACTGTTTTCTCCACAGTAATGTCCAGTGGCTCTCCCCTGGAGCAGAGCCAACAGCGCTTCGTTAGCTTTCCAGAGAGGGCAGCCAGGCCCACACCCTGCATGGACAAGAGCATGTTTTGAGCCCGTGCACTAGGCAGTGGGGCCTCGTCCCCCACCTCATCGCTGAGGGGTCCTGACCTGCTCTTGCAGCCTTTCTCCCGGCCAGTGTTGACTTCACAGTGTCCCGTCAGAGCAGAACACATCCTGTGTGTGTCAGCTGAATGAGTGGATGGTTACTTTTAATTTTACCATTTTTTTTGCTAATAAGACCAAATGTCTTTAATTCTACTCCAGTAAGAAACCAAAGGGGAACCTACATCCAGTAACCAGCTTTTTGATACAATAATCTAGATGTCAAGGAATGTCCATTCAGTCTAGCAAAAACTAAGAATTACACATTGCCACAAAGACGAAAACCTTCAACAACTATTTCTAGGACTGTAGACATCACCACTGCTTAAGGTTACCTAAAACACACTAAGCCCTTTACATCTATTTAAATCTCAAAACTATAAGCTATTTTTCATGGAAGTAGTTTTGAATCAGGAGCTCACATAAGCCCATATTTGATTAACCTCCACATTCCTCAGAGTAGATTGACATTTTGTCAATCTCTGCCTTTAATGGACCCATATGGAACAGCTGCGTTCACTTTACTTAGTGGTGTTAAGGGGTAAGTGATATTTTCTGTTGTTTGCTCTGTTTTTCCTGTCTTTCTGCATGTTAATTGTAGCTTTCTATTTTGGTTTATAACCTGGACTGTTTTCACATGTATATCTTGGTGTGTGTGTGTGTGTGTGTGTGTGTGTGTGTGTGTGTGTGTGTGTACACGTGTGCACGGTGCGCATGTGTGTGGTTGTTTAGGGGATTACATTAACTTATTGTAGTTTGGGGGGCTTTTTTTTTATCAGTTCGCATGAAACTTAGGAATCTGAGGATTTTGGTAACTGTTATACCCGGACTGAGCCCTAACATCCTTAGAGTTGTACGATGCTCTTCCACAATAACCATCAGGGACCTTTGGAAACACAGAAGTTTATTGCTTCAAAGACCTAAACAGGCTGCAGTAAGGGTGTATTTAGGATGTGTTTAGGAAGGGAGTGAGCAAAAGCAGGGGCCTGGGGTCCTTACTTTGGGGGAGTGAGATTTTAGGCGTTAGGGCTTATTCTTTATCGCTGCATTTCAATCAGAAGAGCAAGAATGGAAAATCTCTGCATCAGAGAGAAAGTAAAAGGGAAAGCTAAGTGAGATTTAGATAAGCCAGCTATCTAAATAATCCACCATGTCACAGGCACGTAAGTACTCGCCTTGCGCTTCTGAGAATTCAGCTTTAACCCTGCACAGCTAAAATAAACAAGCCCTAAACGCCAAACCCTGAACTATCAGCATCTGTCAAAGGAGGCACCAGGAGGGGGAAGCGGTGATGGCTTTACTTCTCCATGCCTTTGAGTTAACCCTCTTTCAAGGGGATGCCCCTAGAGAGGGACGTGTCCACGTCACGCTGGGCTCTGATGGGGTCACACAGATGCTCAATAATCCAGGGGAGTTTGCGACATGCTTGGCCTCAACTCACCATTTACAGGACGTTTCGAATACTTTGGCGTACATCTAGAAACACATTCACAACTCACCTTTAGAGAGCACAGGCAATATTCAGCTTCAGCTTCAACTACAAGCATAGTTGAGAAAATTTAGTGGGTGGTAAAAAGTCTATTGTATCACTTCTATGTCTGCTGTGTTTTCTCCCTCGTGCTGTGCCAAGCTCCTGCCCCGTCCTCCCCAACCTCATTTTTCTGTTTTGGTTTCTAAGACTTTTAGCCATGCTTTAGGCTAGGTTTCTGGGCAACACATTCTCATAATCTTCCTCCATCTGAGAATATCTTGATTTCTTCTTTCTTAAAGTATATTTAGTATATTTTCTTTTTTTTCTTTTTCTTTCTTTTCTTTTTTTTTTTTTCTTTTTGGGTCCACCCAGTGATGCTTAGGGGTAACTCCTGGCTCTGTACTCAGGAATTACTCCTGGCGGTCCTCAGGGAGCATATGGGATGTCGGGGATTGAACCTGAGTTGGCTGCGTGCAAGGCAAATGCCCTACCTGCTGGACTATCACTCTGGCCCTAAAGTACATTTTCAATTGATAAATGAATATGGGCTAATAGGCTTTTTAGTTTTTGGTGGGTTTTGTTTTATGTAGTCATTTTTTAGCACTGAAATGCTTTCCCTCTTGATTTCTGATAAGGAATTCGCTATCATTCAAATAAGCTTTCCCTATAGAGAAGGTTTTTTTTCCCTAGTGCTTTTGAAATATAAGGCTTGAATGTCTTTTTTTTTTGGGGGGTTGGGTCTCACCCAGTGATGCTCAGGGGGCTACTCCTGGCTCTTTGCTCAGGAATTACTCCTGGTGGAGCTCGGGGGGACCCTATGGGATGCCGGGGATCGAACCCAGGTTGGCCGCATGCAAGGCAAATGCCCTACCTGCTGTGCTATATTGCTCAGGCCCTGAGGCTTGAATGTCTTGAGATGAATTTTAAAAGTTTTACTCTTTGTGTTCTTGTTTTTTCTTCCGACATTCTTATTTTATACTTCATCTCAAGTTTGGGACGTTTACAGCCATTAGCTTTCCAGTAATTTTTTTTCAGAGCATTTCCCCTCGCGGTCTGGACTCTGACAGCCAGAATGTGAGATGGCTTGCTGACAGCCCCAAGGGTTCTCCAGACTCTATTTCTGTTTGCTTGTTTGGTTTTTTGGGTTACACCTGATGATGCTCAGGGCTTCTTCCTGGCAGTGCTCGGGGTCCTGAGGTTTTGAACCAGGCTTGGCTGCATGCAAAAGAAAAAAAAATGCCTTCACTACTGTGGTATCTCTCGGGTCACAAGACTGAGATACCATTTTGATTATCATTGACTTTTCTCTCTGTCATTCAAAATGGGTAACCTTTCCCATTCCAGACAAATTCACTGCTTCTTTTCTCTTGCATCTGCCACAGAGCACTTTCTCTTACTACATGTTTTAGTTATCAAACTTGGTTTGATAACTTGGTCCCTTTTCTGTCTTGAGATCACCCCCACCCGCCCCCATTTCAAGTATGTTCATGAATCCTTGTTGAACCGCTGCTATTGGGGCTACTTCAATGCCGTTGCAAGAGTCAGTGTTCTGGCCACTCGGTGTTTTTCCACTGACTCTTTAGCCACTGAATCGAGATCTTCCTGGTTGTTCCTGGTGTCACCAATAATTTGAGAGCTAGTCCTGGTCATCTGGGCTGTTAGCTTGCTTGAGCACAATGTCTTGCTTTATATTTTTGTCTGGCGTCAACAGAAGAGGAGGAAACACGGTACCTCATCTTGCTCAAAGGCCTCGTTTCCCTTTTCTACATCTTGCATAAAATGCCATAAAATCACCCTGTAGCAAAAACCTTTTTTTTTTTTTTTTTTTTTGGCTGGTGGAGGGTCACACCCAGCAGCGCTCAGGGCTTACTTCTAGCCCTGTATTTGGGCATTACTCCCGGAAGACTCAGGGGGTGCTAGGGATCGAATGTGGTCAGCTGCATTCAAGGCAGGTGCCCCTCACCGGCTGTACTATCATTCTGCCCCCATGCACTATACTAAATAATTCATATAACATTATTAGTCAAACATTGTTCTACTGGCGTTTGACTAATAATGTTATATGAATATATGTGTCAAATGGAAATGTTACTGGTGCCCGCTCGAGCAAATCGATGAATAACGGGATGTCAAGTGTCAGGTGAACATTATTAGTATCAGGGCCCCTCTCAAGAGGTGCTCACAGGGCAAGGGGCCCTCCCTAGTGATACTCAGAGGTTCAGTGCTGGAGCCTATGACACGGGGTCCACCAGGCTGTGACGTATGGTGGGGGTGGACTGCAGAACCATACTCCTGGTGCTGGAGGTCTCCAGGGGACGCCTGCAAAGCTCAGGGGTCAGACTGTTGTGTCTCTTACCTCCAGCCCCTAAACAACTCTTGGTCGATCATCAGATAGTCTGTGTCTGGCTGTCTTTTACTCTGCTGTGCTGTTTGCAAGCTTGGTCAAATATTCTTACAGGTGCCCATTTAAAAGGGCACCGCCATTCACAGATGGGAATCACCCACCACCTAAGGTGTTAGATTGTCTGTTGTGCAAAAAAAAAAAAATAGATAAAAACAAAGCAACCCTGGAAACATAAGAAGACCTCCCGGTGACAAGCCTGCACGGGGTATTCACGAGGGCGTGTGTCCTCACAGGGAAGCTGTTGCTGGGGCGGTTCTGGCCTGCACCACCTCCCAGGCAAGGCAAGACGTGAGCAGGAGTCGGTAGGACCCGCCTCCAAGGCGCCTTCGGTCCTGCTCTGTTGCCTGGAGAGGCCTTGAGTGACAGAGGGACCCTCAGCCTCCCACTGCTTGGCCTGCATGGACTCCCTCGGGTTCCACAGCTGTCTCTGGAGCAGCCCCGAGGGTGGCCATGGCTGTTGTACAGTTTGGGGCCTGTGTTTCCATCAGGGGAGAAGCAGGACTTTGCTGTCAGCATACACACGTCTAGGCTGCCTTTGGCCCATAGCTGCCAAGTGTTCAGCGGCCAGCCCGGTATGGACTGCTTGCACTCTCTTTAGAGAATCGGGTGCAGACGCACCTGTGAGACCCTCAGATTTCAAGCCCCATTTACGGTGAGTGCTGAATGCAGCAGGGGCGTGGCTCGGCCGCAAACCCCCTTGCTACAGGTCTTGTCTGGGACCCCGTGAGCTGAGCCTCTTGGGGTCCAATCAATAAGGGCCAAGAAGGCTGGTGATAGGGGATAAACACTTGGTGCCCAGAAACTCCCCTCCTGTTCCGCCATCCTCTGGGTCATCCTTAGGGACGGGACTCACGGACCAAACCCCCCGGTGCCCTCCCGTCCCCTCGCGCCCTGCAGCACCGGAAGCCACCAGATAGCACTGGCAGAAGTGACTGGTGCAGAGGGTCCCAGCCTTGCGTCAGGGAAATAGCCCTGCAGAGCGGTCCCGCCTTGGCTGTGATGCCTCCCCTGGGCCGCGTGGTGGCGCTGCGGCTCTGCGGAGGCCAGGCCTGGGCGGGGGTCGTCTGGGACCCGCGGGGCGGCGGCCGGCGAACGCCGAGGGGACGCTGCGGCGCGGCCCCGGGTGGGCGCTGACTCCCTGCCCGGCTGTCCCTGACCGTCCCCTGCGCGCTGGCCCTTCTCCTGACGCGTCTTTCCGGAGGGCTGGAGGCCGCGCGTTGCCCCGGGGACCCTTTGCCGGCTGCACCCCCAAGGTCCCTGCCCCTGGTGCCAGCTGCCGCATTGGCTGCAGCGGGTTCTCATTGCCACCTTGTGTTTTGTTTTCACATTTTGCCCTTTACCCCATCCCATCCCAGTTGAGTTGCTACGTCAGGCCCGTCCGTGCTCCACCCATCCCAGCCCTTCCAGCCCTGAGGGTCTGCCTCTAAGACTCGCCTGGCCAGCCTCATCCCCCTCCAGGGCTTTCCCTTGGGTTTTGTTAATTCATCTCTCTGTGTCTGTGTCTCTGTGTTTCTATGTCTCTGTCTCTCTGTCTTGCTCTGTCTTGCTGTGTCTCTGTGTCTCTGTGTCTGTGTCTGTCGTCTCTCTGTCTGTCTCTCTGTCTCTCTCTGTCTCTCTGTCTCTCTCTCTGTCTCTCCTGTCTCTCTCTCTCTCTCTCTCTCTCTCTCTCTCTCTCTCTCTCTCTCTCTCTCTCTCTCTCTCTCTCTCTCTCTCTCTCTCCTCCCCTTTTTGGGCCTTATGGTTTCAAATGTGTTTCATTTCCTTTACACAGACACCTGAGAGTGGCAACGTTGGATCATTAAGGAGGTGGTTCTTCTGAAAAAATACATTTAACGTAAGGTGTCTCCATACGGTTGCTTGTGAGTGCAACGCTTCCATGCCCATCAGCAGTGTGTGAGGCTGTTCCTGGCCCTGCCAACACCTGCTGTTTCTTGTCCTTTTCATCTGGGTCATTTCTCTGGTGGGAGGCACCTTCTCAGGTCTGTGGATTTCCATTTCCATGAGGAGTGATCTGAGCATCTGTCCTGTGCTTGGTGGGCTCCAACCTTGGTAGTGCCTGTTGTGTTCTTCTGGGTTGGGCTGTTTTGTTTCTTGTTTTCTTGTGTGAGTGAATTCTTTAGACATTTCTGATATTGACCCTTGTCAGACAGGTGATGTGCTCATATCTTCAGCCAATGTCATTGGGGCGTGGGGGGCAATGTTTTTTTTTATTTCTGTTTAAAAGCTATTTTTAATCTGATGTCATAGCTTTTGGTTTCTTTTTATTCTTTATTTCCCTTGTAGTTGAGAAATGACATTTGTAGAGCATCCTTCCTTCCCTTCCTTCCTTCCTCCCTTCCTTCCTTCCTTCCTTCCTTCCTTCCTTCCTTCCTTCCTTCCTTCCTTCCTTCCTTCCTTCCTTCCTTCCTTCCTTCCTTCCTTCCTTCCTTCCTTCCTTCCTTCCTTCCTTCCTTCCTGATGTTCTGTTTCTCTGTATTTTTTTTTTTTGGATCACACCCAGCAGTGCTCAGCAGTTACTCCTGGTTCTGTACTCAGGAATTACTCCTGGCGGTGCTTTGGGGACCATATGGGATGCCGGGAATCGAACCCTGGTCGACTGCATGCAAGGCAAACACTTTCCCAGCTGGACTATCGCCCCTCTGTTTCTCTGTATCTTTTATTAAGGAGTTTTTCCTTGCTCCTTTGTATTTTTTGGCTCTTTGTTGTAAATAAATGTGTATATGTTCTGTACCTGGTTTTGTGTCGATACCTTGCTCTCTGATTACTGCCACTTTTTAATATAATTTGAAGATCTGAATTCAAGGAGCACAATGCTTTATTTCTTCCCTTAGAATAGTTTTGTTATTTGAGGAATTTTGTGACTTTATCAAGGTTTTTTTTTTTTGGAAGTGTTAAGTATTTTTTGTTCTAGTCCACTGAAAAATGTTGGTATTTGAGATGGATTGCACTGAACATGTATATTGCTTTAGTTAAGATGGACCTTTCAACAATATTTATGATTTTATTCCATAAGCATGGAATAGATATATTTTTTTTTTTTTTTTGCTTTTTTGGGTCACACCCAGCGACACTCAGGGGTTACTCCTGGCTCTGCACTCAGGAATTACTCCTGGCTGTGCTTGGGGAACCATGTGGAATGCTGGGGATCGAACCCGGGTCGGCTGTGTGCAAGGCAAATGCCCTACCCGCTGGTCTATCACTCTGGCCCCAAGCATGGAATAGGTTTTTATTTCTTTGTGTTTTCTATTTTAGTGTATTGGAGTTTTAAGTTTGGCGATCTTTAACCTCTAATATTTTCTCAGTATTTTTTTTGGGGAGTGGGATGGTTGTTTCTGTATAATTGGAATTATTTTGTCTGTTCTAATTCATTTTTCCCACTCGAGTAATCGATGATCTACGGACGTCAAGTGATCAAGTGATAAATGGAACAACTTTGTATATTGGCTGTGCTCTGCCACTCTGCTCATTTCCGTTCTATTCGTTTGGGTTGGAGTCATCAGGACTGTGTGTCATCGGCACCTTCTCAGAGCTTTACTGCTTCTCCTGTTTGGGTTTCTTTCAGATCCTTTTCTTGCCAAATTGCTCTTGTGAGAGTTATAGTGAGCTCAGCAACAGTGGTGAGAGGGAACAAGCCTCCACGTCCCTCATCCCAGGGGAAACGGCTGTCCCTTCTCATCCCGCCTGACACACACACACAGACACACACAGACACACACACACACACACACACACAGAACACACACACAGACACACACAGACACACACAGAGACACACAGAGACACAGAGACACAGACACAGACACACACAGACACACACAGAGACACAGACACAGAGACACACACAGAGACACACAGACACAGACACACACACAGACACAGACACAGACACACACACACAGACACACACAGACAGACACAGACACATACACAGACACACACAGAGAGACACAGACACAGACACACACAGACACACACACAGACACACACAGATACACACAGAGACACAGACACAGACACACACAGACACATACACACAGACACACATGAGACACAGACACAGACACACAGACACACACAGACACACACACACACACACACACACACCACACCCCTGGGCCTTTCCCTGTCGCATCAGGCCTGTGCGGTGCCTTTTCCCCTGGGTACTGGGCTCTTAGGCCCAGGAGTCCCGACTTCAGGTTTCAAGGCCCGAGGTCCTGGGTTCGAGGCCCACTTGTCAGCCAGGAGAGGCTGTGTCTGCAGCAGCATGTGGAGACAGCGCTGCCAACGTGTGTGTGTGTGTGTGTGTGTGTGTGTTTGGGCGGGCACAACTGTCTGGGCCTCGCGGGCCGAGGACTGGATGGGCCGGCCCTGCCCTGAGCAGGAAGCGCTGTCTGTGGCTCTCACTGTCCCTCTGTCCCTTTGCTGCGCAGAGAGAAGGGCTTCAAGATCCAGTGGGTGGATGACACGCACGCACTTGGCGTCTTTCCCTGCCTGGAGTCAGGTAGCACTCAGGTGGCTCAGCCCTTGTTCAGGTCCCAGGCCTGGATGGCAGCGTTGGGGGCCTGCTCCCAGCTCACAGTCTGGAGGGGCGGTGCTGGTGGTGGGGGCAGCAGAGCAGCCTGAGGTCCTGTCTCCATCGCAGTCAAAGGGAACATTTCGTCCAGGGCCACCAGGGAGCCCCCTGTTCGGGCTGCGCTTACGGTAGATGCCTGAGCGCTGCCTTGATGGTCCAGAAGCCGGCGGCACTTCCCGTGCTCATGGTTTAAGCACAGTGTTCCCATCCCTGTTATTAAATTCAGGTTACGTGGCTTAAAATAGTGTCACCATCTGCCTTTAGTTGAGTCATATTCCTCTCCATTGTCCCTTCTTATCCACCTTTCCACTCCAACGGTGTAAACTAAAGTCTATTGTTAGATCTGAGGGTTTTTACTGGCTCTCTTGCTTTGTTCTTTGCACAGCTGAGCTCACTGGCGCTCCTTTCTCCTTATGACTTACACCTAATTGGCGCCCATCAGTGCTATCCATGTTGTGGCAAAATGCAAGATTTCATCTTTTATCATAGTTGTGTAGTATTCCATTGTGTGCATAATACCACAGCTACTTTGTTCATCTATCTGTCACTGGGCAGATGGAAGGGAATATCTGCCCACCATATATTCACAGAGGGCTGGTGTCCACAATTCCACAATTCATAAAACTCTCACAAAACTCAATGAGGAAAAGCAAACATCCTCATCAGAGATGGAAGGTGGGTGCTCGTCTGGCCCCTCATCAACGAAACTAGATGATTCGGAAAGATTGCTGTTTCACAAGATGACACACAGACTCATGGATCCATAATTTGTGTGTGTGTGTGTGTGTGTGTGTGTGTGTGTGTGTGATGGCACAGGACAGTGAGTACAGAAAAGGCAACTGATGGTGTGCGCCCACCCAGGTTTGGCGCCTGCACGGAGTCGGGCGTGACCCCTGATTAGAGCCTGATCAGAGCCAGGACCTGAGCACAGTTGGGTGTAGCCCCCAAACCCAAAGAGTAAAGTGCTGTAGCCAGAAGAACTGGTACCAGGAAACTGGCTGAAGGTGCAGGAAAATGTTCATCGCTACTAGTTACAGGGAAATGCTCATCAAAATGCCACTCAGGGTCTTTAGTGGCCTCAGAACCAGGGTGACTCTCCTCCACTGTAGAGATGGGGTAACGCGTCCCGCAGTGTCTGTCTGCATCTCCCCGAGCAACTGTCCCCGGCCATCCAGGGCTCCCAGGGAGCTGCTCTCCTGAGCCTCCGTCTCACCGCTGCTCCCAGGGGTGCATGTCGGGTGTCTGCTGACCCTGTGAGCGAGGCTTCTCAGGCAGGTTCTGAAGCCCAGAGCTGGAACATTCTCACTGCCCTGGGCCCGGGGTCAGGGAGCAGCGGGTCAGGGAAGGGGGTGTTCAAGGAAAGGGTGTGAGGGCTTTTGGTTTGGTGTTCTTCCAGGAATCAATAAAATAAAAACCTGGACGTTGTTGGACTGCGGCTGCTTCAGTGAGGGCCCGAGGACAGGCCCAGGAGCCGTTCTCCGCTCGCCAGGAGCTGTTCTCCTGCTCTCGGCCCGGGCTGCTGGCATCACTGGCCACTCTAGGAGCTGCCCAGGGGGCTCCAGCTGGACCCTGCAGTCTGTGCACAAGTGTCAGGCGGCCACACCTGCTGAGGGGGACGCTGTCCCAACTCCTCCACAGGTCAGGCCCTGGAGCTGTAGGGACGCTGTCTCAGGGCCATGGGGTGCTCAGGGCCTGCTGGTTTGCTGCCCTGCAGAGAGGGCCAGGAGAGGGACGCATACTGCTGGTAACCCCTGTATTGGCAAAGAGTGGCCACCTTGGGGTCTCCCTCACTGGTGAGCCCTGGTCAAGGTTCCCCGTGGACATTCACCCCACCCCTACAGTCCCCTGGAGCTGGCCTAGCACTGCCCTTGGGGATGCTAAGGACTGATTTCTAGTTCATGTCTTGCATCCTCATGTACCTGCTGTCCCCCAAACATCAGTGACCATCCAAGGTTCCAGAGGGGCCCTGGCTTATGTTTATAGGGCTTTGTCTTTGCGCCCACAAGGAGGCGCTGTACTCCATGCTCGGCTTGAAGGGGCCCCACCCCACCTGGGGAACACGCACAGGTTTCTTGGGGACCTTTGTCTGGCAGAGGGAACCCATGAACGCTTGCTCTGTTCTTGCCCGTGGTACCCTGGACTCGTGGCCCAGCTCAGGGTCAGATGAAACAAGGAGGCTGTCAAGGTCTTTATTGGAAGCTTCAAGTATGTTGTGTGTATGTGTATGTGTGTGTGTGTATGTGTCCGTGATGTCACGTGGGCCCGCACCCAGGGCGTGGCTGTAGCACCGCTGGGCCCTTCCCCCTGAGCGGGAGCCACAGACGCACCCCTCACACGGGGTCACTCTGGGCCCTGCTGTATTCCCAAGGCCAGCGAGCGAGTGTCCCGGAGTCTGTGAGAACCTTGGGCGTCCGAGAGATGGACAGGGGGGAAGCAGGTGCCCCGTTCCGTGCAGTGATTATGAGGGGGAGCCCCGGGGTCCCAGAGGAGGGCAGAAGGCTGCTACCCTGGCACCGGAGGCTCTGATGCCAGCGTGTCCCTCGGGAAGCAGTGTCGGGGCTGAGAGGGTGGCAGGTCGGATTCCACCATCCACTCAGGTCGGATGTGGCATGGATGGGACTTGCCCGACCGCCTCTGTGCCAGGTCCTGGACGAGGTGCTCGTGGTGCTGCGCCCACGGCTTGTGGACAGCCCACCTCCCGTGGACAGCCCACCTCAACGTGGCTCAGCAGCACACGCCCCGAGCGTGGCCAGCTGGGTGCAGAGCAGGGCTGCCCTGACTGGTGGGGGTGTTGTCAGACAGAGCCCGGGAGACAGCGTCCCCCGACCCTGCGTGCGATTGAGAGGCGTCTCTACCACGGGGACAGCTGGTTGTTTAGGAGTCCACTGAAGTGGTCAAACTTTTTCTCTGTCTCTTCACTGAAGGAGCCGCCTGGGGAGAGGGTGTGGGGAAGGCTGGTGAGTTGCATGCCAGACGGAGACCTCAGCCGCCCGGAGGCCACTGCCCCTCTGTGGAAGGCCACCAGGATGTGACTCCTTGCTGCGGCCAGACAGGTGTGGGCAGGCTTTCTGCTGGGTCAAGGGCAGGGACTGCCCAGAACGCCCTCCCCCACCCCCAACTACCTCCTGTGTCACCAACCCCTGTCCCCACACAACTGCGGTGAGCAGGAGAGAGCGAATCCCTAATCTCCTTGTCTCCTCCAGGCTGCAGAAGCAGGGACGGTCCCATGGAGCCACAGGAAGCAGAGTGAAGGCACCGGCTCTCCGCAGAAACACGACGCCAGAGCCGGCAAACTGCTGATGCCCGCAGTTTTGAGGTCCCATGCATAATGAGGCGGCAGCTTCAGCTGCAGCCCTGAAATGGCTTTGGGGTCTGAGCTGGGCCGCCCATTGGGCACCGCCTTCCTGCTTTGGCCACAGCTGGCTGAAAACCCCACTGCCATCCAGGCCAGTGGCACCTAGTGGCACCTAGTGAGGCTGCGGCATCCCTGCCCACCAACCAGGCTCTGCTGCTCTTCAGGAAAGTAGGACAGAGCTGCCCCGCCGCAGGGGGCTGCAAGGGGCTGGTGGCTGGGTGTGCGCGTGTGTGTGTGTGTGTGTGTGTGTGTGTGTGTCGGGGAGTCTGGGGCTCACCCGATGTGGCAGTTGTACATCCAGATGCGGTGACCGTCGTGAAGGGTCCTACACTTCATGATGTTGTTGCTGTAGTCAGACTCGGCCACCTCGTAGTTGGGGTTAATGATGACCTGGGGAGAGTGAGTGCGGGGGTGGGGGTCTGCTGAGCCAGAGGTGGGGGCTCCGCCGAGCCAGAGCTGTCTCCTTCCAGGGGAGCACAACTCTGGGTCAGCGCAGGCAGGGCAGAGGGCAGCCCCTGGGCTCCGGCTGTGTCAGCCCCACGCTGGCCTTCTGGGTGCCTTGGGACACTTGAGGTGGGTAGAGGCAGGAACTGGGATCTGGGGGCTCTGCACAGGCCGTGGAGGGATTAGAAAGGGCTGGGGAGCACTGAGGGTGCACTGAGATGGGGGACTCGAGGGGCAGCTGCCCTGGGCTTGGGAGCCAGTGCCGTGACACACACACTGTCCCCGCCGCTGCACGCCTTGACGCTGTCACCCCAAGGCCTTCCCGCTCTCTCCAGCCGGGCGTGCAGCACCCATCTCCTCTGCATCGGCCCAGCTAAGAGCAAGGTCAAAGAAGCAGAATAGGGTCATCATTGAGGAGTGCTCTTGGGGAGGTCCAGAAAGGAAGTTATGGATGGGGACCCCAGAGTGTGTGTGTGGAGACAAAAGCCTTGGATGGGAGTTTGCTCTGTGTGTGTGTATGTGTATGTGTGTATGTATTTATGTATGTGTATGTGTATTTTGTGTGTATGTTGTGTGTGTATTGTGTGTATGTGTATGTGCGTATATGTATGTGTATGTGTGTGTATTTTGTTGTGTATTTTTGTGTGTTTTTATGTGTATGTGTGTATGTATGTGTATGTGTGTGTATTTTGTGTGTGTATGTATGTGTATTTTTTGTGTCTATGTATGTGTATTTTGTGTCTGTATGTGTGTATTTTGTGTGTGTATGTGTCTGTATTTTTTTGTGTGTATGTGAGTGTGATTTGTGTGTATGTGGTGTGTGTGTGTATGTAGACAGATGCCTCACGTGGGCTGTTGGTGAGGAAAGAGGTGAGCAATGACCCACCTTCCCTGGAGCCCCTACGTGGGAAGCTGAGGCTGGCTGGGCCGGAGCTGGGAAATGGGCCTGATCCCTCGCCCGTGGCCCAGCCGGTGCTGCCCCGCCCTGGGCTGGACCCGGGTCGGTCTCCTCAGCTAGGAGAGGACAAAGGTCCAGCTCTGCTCTGCTCTCGACGACCAGCAGCCTTAGGCCGGCTCCCAGGACGCCCACCTGCACAGAGGCCCAGAGCTCCTCCGGCTGGCGGCTGCACCCCCAGGGTGTGCTGCCCAGCCCCGCATGGCCGGGAGGGGTGAGGGTGGTCTGAGCTACACCGTCTCCAAGTTTCCACCCTCATATTCCGAACTCTGTGAGGGCCTGTGGAGAAGCGGCTTCAGTTTCTCACACAGCGTGTCGGACTTGGGTGGAGAGAACATGGACGAAGCAAACCCACGCAGCACTGGGTGGGCCGTTGGTGAGGAGAGAGGTGACCAGTGACCCACCTGCCTCTGAGACTGGGCGGAGGTGCCCCCTGTTACCTTTCTCCCCTCCTGGGCAGCGTGTCTGTGCTGGGGCCGTGTGGGAACAGTCTCTGGCTGAAGCTCTGGGCGACTCAGGCATCAACACGCACCTTAGGGTGCCTGGAGGCATGAGCTAGTCTGGCAACTGTCTATCAGCTCAGAGCACAGGCCATAGTGCTGCCAGGAGAGGGTTTGCCTGGGCTGGAAACGAGGGCAATAATGACGCCCTGGGCGCCTCGGCCAGACCTGCCCATCATCCGCCTTAATGAGTCCTTGTCGCTCCATGCCTGGCCTTTGCCGGGATTCACGGGGATCTGCGCCCACCAGCCCAGGGGCGGCCAACACCCAGCCAACACCCAGCATGAGCTCCCCAGTCTCGGGCTCAGATACAGACACAGAACGTGCAAACCAGGAGCAGCGCCGCACTGGGCGGCTCTGAGTCTGCAGGCCGGGCGTAGCTGTGTGATGCGCCTCAGAGACCACCCAGAACCCCTCAAAGTCCCCTCCACAATGGCCACCCGCAGCCGTGGGCACTGCAGGTGGGCCCTGGAGCCAGATCTGCCCTGGACCAGGGCTCCTGGGGAATGCAGACTCCAGGGAGAGGGACACACATTTCCGGTCACGCCCTTTGCATGCTTAGAACAAGATGGTAAGGGTGTGGGGGAAGGGCTGAAAGGAAGCCTCCATGGGCAGAAGGCGCCTGGGAATTGACGGGGCTGAGACTCCAGACCCCATCCTGCTGGCTGGGGAGGCGGGAGAAGGTGGTTGGCCGAGGCCCACAGCTCCTCTGGACCTGTCCTTTTGCCTGGATGGACGCTGTGTACCATAGCATGAGACAGGCTTGGTTCTGCGTGGGCCTCAGCCACTGCAGGGGTGGCCTGTGCTGTGAGAACCTTCTGTCCTGCAGTTGTGCTTAGTCGGGGAGGTGGCAAACCTGAGCTCGTGAACTCTTTCAGCCGAGACCACTTGGATGAGGATGCAAAGTGCAAAGGTCGCCTTAGACTCGCCCCAGCTCTGGCTGCAGCTGCCTTACACACAAGCTCTTACACACAAGCCGCCTTACACACAAGCTCTTACACACAAGCCGCCTTACACACAAGCTCTTACACACAAGCCGCCTTACACACAAGCTCTTACAAGCCTCCTTACACACAAGCCGCCTTACACACAAGCCGCCTTACACACAAGCTCTTACAAGTCGCCTTACACACAAGTCACCTTACACAAGCTCTTACACACAAGCCGCCTTACACACAAGCTCTTACAAGTCGCCTTACACACAAGCCACCTTACACAAGCTCTTACACACAAGCCGCCTTACACACAAGGTCTTACACACAAGCTCTTACACACAAGCCACCTTACACACAAGCCGCCTTACACACAAGGTCTTACACACAAGCTGCCTTACACACAAGGTCTTACACACAAGCCACCTTACACACAAGCCGCCTTACACACAAGGTCTTACACACAAGCTGCCTTACACAAAGGTCTTACACAAGCGCCTTTCACACAAGGTCTTACACACAAGCTGCCTTACACACAAGGTCTTACACACAAGCTGCCTTTCACACAAGGTCTTACACACAAGCTTTTACACACAAACCACCTTACACACAAGCCACCTTACACACAAGGTCTTACACACAAGCTGCCTTACACACAAGGTCTTTCACACAAGCCGCCTTACACACAAGCTGCCTTACACACAAGCGGCCTTACACACAAGGTCTTACACACAAGCTGCCTTACACACAAGCTCTTACAAACAAGCCGCCTTACACACAAGCTCCAGGTGTGGACGAAGGGGATGACAACACAGGCTTGTAGCGCCCAAGGCCTGCAGATGCGGTCTGGGTCCTGGGTGCGGTACCCAGACTGGTCTCCATGCAGTCTGTTTGGGGACCCCGCCACTGGAAACAGCTGCCCCGATGGCCCAGCACCCGACCCGCCCGCTGGCCAGCGAGCCCCTGGCCTCACCTGGAAGATGTAGTCTCCGGGTGGCACGCCGGTGATGTCCACCCATTGGCAGTCAATGTCGTGGCGGTGACGTCCCAGCAGCCCATGGTGATGCCCCTGCTCGCCGAAGTTGGCACACTCGTAACTCTTCTGGATGTCTGTGGGCAGGGCAGAGGGCAGCGGGTCACCACGCAGCTGCCCAGAGCCTCGTGCCTGCTAGCTGGAGGGGAGACGCTCTCCCCAAGTGTCTCCACCCCCAAGCACTGCTCGTCCTCCTGACACACCCCTGACCTCCACTTCACCTGGAATCAACAGCGTCCCTCCACCCTGCGGGTTTCTGCTGGGTTTCTCTGCCAGGGAAACCCCTGGGGACCCCTCCCCAATCTCATTGCCCCCCTTAGTCCCCACAGGCCCCTCCTCCTGTGAGCCATAACATCCCTTTGGCCTCTCCCTGAAGTGGTCGGCGTCATCAGAAACACAAGAGCTGGGGTGTGGCTCCCGCTGCTCTGTCCACCAGTTGTCCAGATCCTACCTGTGTTGTGAGGTTCTGGGGACCCCGTGGCTGCCACGTCAACCGCACAGGCAGTACTGTAGAGTCAGGTTTGCCAGAAGCAACCCGGTGTCCCCTTAAAGAGTCCCCCATGGCAGGACAGGTGTGGGGCCTTCTGGGACAGTTGGACAGAGCAGCGGCAGCCACATCCCAGCTCTTGTGTTCCCGATGACGCCAACCACTCCGGGAGAGGTCAACATGGAATGTTCTGTCCACTGTCCCAGAAGGCCAACATGAGACTTCCCATTTCCTGGGGAATGGGACATCTCAGACCCTCCCAGAGGTCACTGGAGCTTGGACTTTAAGGGCAGGAGACTGGGCCAGGCCGTGGCACTGGGACACCGCCCAAAGGTTGGGGCGGACAGAGGCCAGAGTCAATGAGAAGTTTGGAGCTTCAGCTGGGGGTCCGTGCAGGTGTGCCAGTCGCCTTCTGGGGTGGGCACGCACGTGTCTCTAGAGCTAGTCTCTCCCCACCACCTCCTACCCCCACCACAGCAGACCCCAAAAGACGGCCGAGGGAAGCCGTGGGCAGGCGCAGGCCCAGCGTGGAGGCGTCTGTGCGCACACACAGGTACCTCCTTCGCACTCCGTGTCCTCCAAGCAGAAGCTGGCTTTGTGGCCCTCCGCCACCTTGGTACCATTGAGGCTCAGCAGGTCGTAGTGGGTGAATACTTCCATGCTGTGGTAGTGCCTGGGGGAGAGAGAGCGGCACCCGGACCTCAGAGTCTGCTGCAAGCCCTGCAGGCATTGGCCGTGCCTGGGGGCCCAGGAGTGTGGCCTGTGCAGAGAAAGCGCTGCTGAGTGTGTGACTGGACACAGCAGCCGTGTGCAGAGCGCAGGGGGGACCGGGTGCACCCGCCTCGGCTTAAGCTCTCCCGGTCTCGGAACCAGTACCAGCATGGCAAGCGCCAGCAGTCACGGTAATGTTTTGTTTTATTCTTTCTTTTTGGGTCACACCCAGCGATGCTCGGGGCTTCCTCCTGACTCTGCACTCAGGAGTTACTCCTGGTGGTGCTCGGGGACCACATGGGATGCCAGGATCCAACCCAGTTTGACCGCAAGCAAGGCAAATGCCCTCCTCGCTCAGTAATGTTGTGATTCTCCTTCCCTGCACTCAATGTGGCTCCATTTCTGGTTACTTCATGAGTTCCAGACACCTGCCTTTGGGGATTCCCCCGCCAGTGATCAGGGGACCCTGGGGCCAGTCTTATGATACTTGATCCAGTGACATTGGGGTCACCAGGGCTACACCTGGTGATGCCAGGGGATGCATTGGGACCGTGCAGGGGGACAACACAAAGCTCCATCCCTTTAGCTGTCTCTCCTAGTCCCTTGGAAGGAGGAAGGAAAGGGGACAGGACTCGGGGAGTGGCAAGAAGAGTAGCCCAGGAGTGGCCTGGTACTGCGGCCGGCAGGTGGTCCTGCAGCCCCCAGCCCGGAGTGGAGAGAGGAGACACAGGCGCATGGCCAGGAGAGCAGTGGACTGTCCCTCCTGTCACTCCTTCCCACTGCCCAGCGGAGGCCAGTGGGAAGAGAGGCGAGAGGTGGCCAGTGTCCCTTCCTGCTGGGGAGGGTGGAGGCCAAGTGCCTGCTCCGTTTCACTTAACCTGTCTACATGGGGGTAACCCGCTAACAGTCATGGCAGAGACGTGAAGCGCTGGGGACCCTGACGGTCTGCGGCTGGCGAGACCCGCCCTGGAAGGCTCATCCCTAGCACGACCTCCCTGTCCTCAGGCTCTGCGACTCTCCCATCTACCATGTTGTGCTCACAAGGGCTTTTGGAACACAGGACGGTGTGACCAGTGGCAGGGGCCTGGGACAGACGCGCCCTGTGTCCTGAGCGTCCTAGACCTCAGGACGCTCAAGGTGCGCGTGGAACACTCTGAGGGTTCTTGCAGGACCTGGAGAGGAACGGCGAGTCTCGCGAGATGGCGCACAGGGAGGCTCTTGCCGCTGCTCCTCCCGGGCACGGCAGCTGCACTCTTTCCCTCGACGCCTTCCTTCCTCTCGGGGCTGCCGCTCCTGGCCTTGGCGCTCTACGGCTGGGCCAGGCCCCTTCTCCTGGCAGGACAGGCTAACAGCAGAGGTTTCCCGAGAGGAAATCAGGGGCCTTTCCCCTTCCTCCTCCCATGTGTTTGTATTAAAAATAAAGCTGCGAGTTCCTGAGCTGGGTTTCCCCGAGGTCTGCATGTCTGGGAGCTGATGCCGGACCAGGGGCCGCTGAGCTCATTCCCGAGGCCACGGTTTGTGGCTGCAGAAGCGACTGGGGCAGCGTGTGTTTTGGATGAGACATGAGGTCTGACTCACGGCCTCAAACATGTCTGCGTCGCTCAGAAAGGGGCTTCTGTGGCTGTGTTTACCAGAGGGAAGATGGAGGAGAAACACTGTCTGTTCCGCAGGCGCAGTCCACAGATGGCCTGTTGTAGGACTGACCTCGGCTGACCTCCGCTGCCCCGCCACTTCCTGCCGCCTGCCCGAGGCCTTCCTGAGCGCCTCAGTTTTTCCCCTGGAGATGCTGGAGGGAGACGCTGGCCGCAGTATCTGTCCCAGCACCTCAGAGCACTGTGGACACACCCTGGACGGTCCTTCTGCCTCTCACATCCACCCCAGGGAGTGACCAGTGACCGCACCCTCATGTCTCCAGACTGAGGTCACCTGACCTCTGAGAGCCGCAGAGGGATCCCTGGTACAGATTTGGGGGAGAAATTCCAGGATAAGCTGACCCTGGGTGGAGCCTTATCCCCGGAAGGCGGCAGGGCCTGTCGGGCTCTGGGTGCTCGAGCAGCGGCTTCGAGCTTTTACCCCTCCACAATGATTGGGGAGACGGCTCGGAGGGGGAGCCCGGACTCTGCCTGCAGGAGGGCCAGAGTTTGTTCCCTGCCACTGCCGGGAGAGGCCTCCCGAGGAGGGAGAACCACTGGGTATGTCCCCCTGCTCCCTAAAAAAGCAAAAAGGGGCTAAAGACACAAATCCCAGCTCTATCCGTGGCACCCAGACACAGAGCCAGGAGTGATCCCTGAGCACAGAGCTGGGGGGTGGCCCAAGGGCACTACTGGGTATAACCCCAACAGCTCCCCAAAGATCTCACACCCACTACAGCAGAATTAAAACCCATTCTACGAGGGTGGCTCAGCTCCTGGCTTCCAGCACGGCTGGAATGCGTCGCATTCAGCAGTGATTCTGACTGCACAGAAATCTCTGCCAGAGCCTGAGTACATAGCCCTGGGGCGGGGAGTGGTGTTCTAGGCTGCCAGGGAGGTGCTGCGCGGGCATGTGTCTGGCATGAGCTGGAAATCCTGAATCGGGGCGCCCATGGAAGTGGCAGAGGACTGCTCTGGATTCCACCGATCTGCCCTTTCCTCACACTGACCATCAGCCCAGTGCTCCTGCACCCACCTCAGAGATTACTGGGGGGGGCGTTTCCAGCCCTGGCAAGATTTGGGGCTGCCGCAAGTTTGAGGTCCTGCTTCCTGAGGCACCCACCTCTCACTACCGCCGTCCCTGGTGTAAGCAAAGCCCCCCGGATGAGCCCTACAAGCTGCATGCAGAGGCCATGGCACATATTGGGGCTCTACCCACCTGGGAGGCAGGACAGAGCCCAACTGGGGGCTGTCACCAGGCTGACTCACCCTGCGCCCAGCTTCCAGAGCGACTCAGTGGGGTAGAGCAAGAGGCGCAGAGCTGTTCGGGTCAGTGTGGCCCGAATCCCTAGGGCAGGAGCCGGGAGTTCAGGAACTAGGAGGCCTCAAGCATGGAGGAGAGAGGTCATACTCTGTGTTTCAGGCTGTGATGACAAGAGATAAGGGCTCCCCTGGGGACGCATAGTCCCCAGTCACTACGATCTGGGCCAAGATTCTCCATTCTGGCTCCCAAAGCAGCTGAGACCGAGAGGCCGTCAATGTAGTAGGAAGTTACATCTAGACATAATCGTGTTTCCGGGTGGGGAAGGATCCCCCTCCAGAGATGGAGCCCTGCAGAAAGGCACTTCCTCTTGCCTGGGTTCCCCTGAGCCCTAGGATGGGGGGGTGCAGGGCAGTGGAGCCCCTTCTCCATCTGTGAGCTGCCCACTGGTACCTCCCTCACATTCGTCTCAAAGACGGAGCCACAGGAAAGGGGGCTCAGCTCAGGAAAAGCGCCCCTGACATCACCCTGAGTGTTCTTAGAGGCTTCTGCTCCTGGGGAGCAGCACGTGCTCACAGACATGCTTCCTCACTGTGTGATGTCTGGGGACCAGCAGACATCTGGGGCACAGAGCTAACGCCCCGAAGGGGCTCGGGATGCTGGGGGCGTCTCCTGACTTACACCTCCCACCTTGAGGAGACAAATATGCTTTCTTACACCTAATGAGGACTTCCAGAACACACAGAAAAGAACTAAGAGCACACGGGCCCTTTCAGTACGTTTGTTTTGAACATGGTTAAACAACTCTGTCCCCAAAAGGGTTTGAATGTGACTAGGCCAAAAGCTGGGATGGGATGGCAGCTGCAGGGACAGTTTCTGAGGGTTCAGTGGCGGAAGCAGAGCGAGAGAGCACTGGGGATCCCTGGTGGCCCGACTCTTCTACCCTGGGGAAGTCGCACAAACACTGCATGTTTCCTCACTCCAGAGTGCAGGGTCCCTGTGCACTGGGCGAAGGCCAGATTCTGAACTGGAGATTCCCGCCAGAGTGCACAGGAGATCACGATCAAATCCAGTCCCTCCTCCAACTCAAGGACTCATGTCCAGGTTCTGCCAAGATGGTCCTGGCTCCAAGACACTGCCAGGGTGGCCCTTGGTGGCCCCAACACCGCCCGATGACCTCCACAGCATGAGCGTCACCTGGCCGACGCAGATGAAAGCAGAGCTTCCCTGCCCAAGGAATTAGCACAGTGGCAGTGGGGGACCTACCACCCACCATGGAGACATGGACCAGGGACCTAGTGCCAAAGTTCCGGTGCACCTGGGCCAGAGGTGCATAAGAAGACCCCACTCTAGACTTGTGCCACCTGGAACCGGGTGCTCCTGGCTGAGTGACCAGCTCTGTCCCTCTCATGCTGACCCTCCTCTGAGCAGGAAAATGTAAATGAACATGAAGCTGGCAGTAGAGGAAGAATCAGCAAAGGGGAAGAAATGGGGGATGGCAGAGAGGGTGGTCGGTGAGCATTGCACACTCTCCCCGCCCAGCCAGGAGGGACCAGCTGTACACTCGCCCCGCCCAGCCCGGGAGGGACCAGCTCTACACTCGCCCCGCCCAGCCCAGGAGAGACCAGTGTACACTCTCCCCGCAAAGCCCAGGAGGGACCAGCTCTACACTCGCCCCACACAGCCCAGGAGGGACCAGCAGTACACTCCCAGGCCCAGCCCAGGAGGGATCAGCTGCACACTCTCCCCGCAAAGCCCAGGAGGGACCAGTGTACACTCTCCCCGCAAAGCCCAGGAGGGACCAGCTCTACACTCGCCCAGCACAGCCCAGGAGGGACCAGCTGTACACTCGCCCCGCCCAGCCCTGGAGGGACCTGCTGTACACTCGCCCACTCCAGCCCAGGAGGGACCAGCTGTACACTCAACCCACACAGCCCTGGAGGGAACAGCTGTACACTCGCCAGGTCCACCCCAGGAGGGACAAGCTGTACACTCGCCCGCCCAGCCCTGGAAGGACCAGCTGTACACTCTCCCCTCAAAGCCCAGGAGGGACCAGCTGTACACTTGCCTGCAGTCTTGGAGGGACCAGCTGAACACTCTCCCGCAAAGCCCAGGAGGGACCAGCTCTACACTCGCCCCGCCCAGCCCAGGAGGGACCAGCTGTACACTCGCCCAGCCCAGCCCTGGAGGGAACAGCTGTACACTAGCCCCACACAGCCCAGGAGGGAACAGTTGTACACTTGCCCCACACAGCCTAGGAGGGACCAGCTGTACACTCCCCCTGCCCAGCCCTGGAAGGGACCAGCTGTACATTCACCCCACCCAGCCAAGGAGGGACCAGCTGTACACTCGCCCTGCCCAGCCCTGGAGGGGACCAGCTGTACACTCGCCCGCCCAGCCAAGGAGGGACCAGCTGTACACTCGCCCCACAGCCCAGGAGGGGACCAGCTGTACACTCTCCCCACACAGCCTTGGATGGACCAGCTGTACACTTGTCCCACACAGCCCAGGAGGGACCAGCTGTACACTCGCCCCGCACAGCCCAGGAGGGACCAGCTGTACACTCTCCCCTTGCACAGCCCAGGAGGGGACCAGCTGTACACTCTCCCCCGCACAGCCTTGGAGGGACC
This sequence comes from Cryptotis parvus, assembly GCA_021461705.1. Lineage (NCBI taxonomy): Eukaryota > Metazoa > Chordata > Mammalia > Eulipotyphla > Soricidae > Cryptotis > Cryptotis parvus. The sequence continues at coordinate 120,235 of JAJIBD010004726.1, read as the reverse complement.
AGCTGTACACTCACCAGAACAGCCCAGGAGGGACCAGCTGTACACTCCCCGCACAGCCCTGGAGGGACCAGCTGTACACTCTCCCTGCCCAGCTCAGGAGGGACCAGCTGAACACTCGCCCCGCCCAGCCCAGGAGGGGATGAGCCAGAACTTGAGGCCTGCAGAGTCCCCAGGGAGAGGTGACCTGTCTGACATCGAGCAACTGTTAGAAAGGCAAGGGGTGGGTCCAGGACCTCCATTACCTCTGGATATTATTTTTGTTTGTTTGTTTTTGTTTTTTTAAGTCACGCGGCAATGCTCAAGGGTTGTTACTGCTGGCTTTCGCTCAGGAATTACTCCTGGCAGTGCTCGGGGACCATATGGGGTGCCAGCAATAGAATCCTGGGTCGGCCACATGCAAGGCAAACGCCCTACCCACTGGGCTTCACTCCCGGCACCCCTGGACTTGGAACTGGTCTCCATAACCCCTGTTTCCCAAAGGAAAGTTGCACTACGCACCAGAATCGAAAACATTTCTTTTTTCAGATGTGGGGGTTTGGGCCACACCTGGTTACGTTTAGGGGCTCTGTGCTTGAGGGACACTCTCAGCGGTGCTCAGTATAAGTGCCTTAACCCTTGTACTATCTCTGACCCCCAAACATGTTTCTAAATGAACCTTCTGTCCAGCAACCACAGGCTGCCCAGGCTCCCTGCAGAGTATGAACTCGCTGGGGACGTGCTTGGTAGTCACTGACCCAAGGGTCAGGACGGAGCCTGTGTCTTTGCATTAGCAGGAAGAGAGCTTTGGAGGAAGGGCAGCTGGGAAGGGGGACAGCGCAGGTGACAGTGTAAGGCATGGGCGGGCCTGAACCCTCCAGCCTAGCTGCAGGCGTTCACCTGGCCCCTCGACTCCCAGGCGTGTGGCATCTCTGTGCTATCTGGGTGACCCTGTGGCTCGGTGTTGTCTGTTCTCTGCGGGAGGGGGCAGGCTGGTGGTGAAGGAGGGACAGCAGAGCGCACCTGTGGCAATCATGCCAGATCCACGCGTGGCGGCCGTTCTTGGGCCGGAAGTCGGACTGGCCGTTGTTGTGGATCTGAGAGGAGAAGCGCAGAAGCCGGCGGTAGCCCGTGGTGGGGTTGGTGCGCGGCCGAGGCCGACAGGCAGTTCTCCTCCATGGCGCACTGCAGCATGAACATGGGCCGGTCCTCCAGGTAGGTGGTCTGCTGCACCATCTCCGCATTCAGGACCAGGTCGGGGGCAGCTGGGGAGACACACACGGCACTCAAGCAGGACACCCTTCCCGCCTCCCCCCGCCCCGCTTTCATGAGGGCCTCTCCAGGGGCGTCCTTCCTGGAGGATCACGACCTTTTGAAAGTTCTCTTTGGGCCACACCCAGCTGTGCCAGGGGTACTTCTGGCAGTGTGTGGTGGACAATAACCGGTGCTGGGGATTGAGCTGGGGTCAGCTGTCTGCAAGCAAGAGCCTAACCCCTGCTCTCTCTCTATTCTTTCCGCATTTAAGTGATGAGATTTTTTTTCCAAATAAAGAGTAAATAGCATGACATTATGCTTTCCAGAGACACTATTTTTTTTTTTTTTTTTTGCTTTGGGGCAACCCTGGGGCACCCGGGCTTAATAATGCTCTGTGCTTAGGGATCACTCCTGTGGGGCTGGGGGGACCATATGCTGTGTCAGGGATCAAACCCTCATTGACTGTGAGCACAAAGACCTGCTGCATTATGTCTCTGGCCAGAGAGACTTAATCCCTTGGTCTGCTTCTTCCGGGCATGCGTTGGCAACAAGCTAACTATGTAGATCTCCAGTCTGATACTGTGTCCCCTAGTATGTCTAGACACATTTCATGAAGACATATTTCATTCATCTTTAGTTATATTGGCTGCTTGGAGTTTTTCAGTTAAGGATAAAGGGATAATAAACTTTCTATAATTGATCTATGGTATGATGTTACTTTTCTGAATATATTTCTCTAGGTGAAGTTGCTAATAATAGATGGGGCTGCTTTTTTAAAAAAAATTGTTGTTTGGAGGTGTCAGAGATTGAACCCAGGGTCTTATGTGAGGAAAGAGCTCTACTGCTAAGCCACACCCCCTTGCCAGTTTTGGGTCACGCTGGCGATGCTCAGGGGTTACCCTGGCAATGCTTGGGGGACCATATGGGATGCAAGCGATCAAACCCATGTTGGTGGAGCGCAAGACAAAAGCCCTCCCCTGCTGTACTGTTGCTCTTGCCCCGAGGCAGCTTGTTTTTTAAGGTAAACATTTTGATACATTTGCCAAATCTTAACAAACTTCTCCAGTTTCCATTCATAGTGTTGCTGTGCCTGAGTTTCCCCCCTGGGTACATCGTTTAAAACAAGCTCAACTTATTCAATGAGTGCATTGCACATAGCAGGTGTTCAAAAGCAAACATGAATATGCTTATTAGACAATTGCTTGGCTCTCTAATGAAGATTAAACATTAGCTCGCCTTTAAAAGTGAGGCTGACTGGCTGCTCCTAGAGGCCTAGAGCTAATGAATGTGTCCTACGAGAATCATGGATAATGTCCGGCCTCTTTGTCTCTGACCAGTGGCTGTGGAGGCTGAAGTCTGTATGCATCTGGGGGCCTGCCATGCTCCAGTGCCCAGGGCCTGGAGTGCTCCCTGCTGCTCCGACCCCTCCTGTCCCCTGGAAAAGCACAAACATGCATCCACTCAGAATTGGGCGGAGGTGGACCACAGATCCACCTGCGGGACAAGTGTGGCCCATTCAGGTGTGGCCCCTGAAAGATGACGGTGATGACGTGGGGCAGGACAGCCACCAGGAGCAGCTGCTGGGGAAACTGTTTCTCTTCCAGCATTTCTGACAGTCTCTGGGCTGTGTGGGGGCAGGTAAGGGACAGGGGGAGTGTTACTATTTGACTGTCTCACCATTATCTTTTAAAAAAATATTATTTATTTTTAAGGTTTCTTTTTTAAATTTGGGCCACACCCAGCAGTGCTGAGGGCTTTCTCCTGATTCTACACTCGGGGATTACTCCTAGCAGGCTCGGGGGACCACGTGGAGTACTGGGGATCAAACCCGTGTTAGCTATGTGCGCGGAATACACTTTCCCGCTGGACTATCTCTCCGGACCGGAGTCTGTCCTGATAGTCACTGGCTGTGCATGACTCAGAACTCCGTGGATGACAGCACCTGCCTTTGGCCTGAGCAGAGCGTCAGGGGTTTTCAGGTCTAGGAAATTAGGTGTCCATTAGGGGAACGTGGTCTGCACGTGGCTGGCCTGGGGGCTGTGTTCTAGCACACGGACCGCCCTGCTCCCCCCAACATTCAGAACCTGCCGAAAGCTCTGGACAGCCTGCACTCATCCGCCCACTGAGGATGCGGCGCAGTGCAGAACCCTCCTGCTGGAGAGTTAGCACAAGGCAATGCCTGAATCAGGATTATGATTAATCCTGATAGGATATAATCTTAAAACAAATAGCCTTTATTTCTGCAGTCACAGTTCATGAAATATTTCTCCTGTCTTCACCAGCCCACAGGCAAGAAAATGTTGAAACCCCGCGTGACGGGCAGACAGGCTCTCCAGACGGGCCCCAGGAAGGGCTTCTCCATGACCCTGTCTGGCTTCTATCCTCTGGGGCACCATAAAATCCATCAGTCAAGATTCCCTGTTTCCCTGTGACCTCCGGGAAGGTCACTATACAATCCACGCCCTCCCCATAAGTGTATCAGAATGCAGAGTACCTGCTCCTTAATCTCTCAGTAAGTAATTGCACGTGTGTTGGTTTTGGGGCCACACCCAGAGTGCCTAGAGAGTGACCCCAGGGTGCTGGAGGGGCCATGTGTGGAGCTGTGGATTCACACCGGGGCCTCCTTGGTCTCTGCCATCTGCTTCAGGCAGGACAAGTCCGCCTCCTCCTGTGCTATGCCTCCAGCCCCTCTGGGTGAGAGCCATTATCTTTCCGACAGTCCTTATCTTTCATCACCTTCAAGTTTCTCAAGTTTATGTGACCTTAATCTCCTTCCAGAATAGGTGGCAAGTCACAATATAAAGACACCCACAAGTAAAGAAAGAGCGGAGTGTTTCCTGCGAGAGAATGGGGTGGCGGGTGGCGGACGGTCCACGCACTCCCAGGAGATGCTAAGACTCAAGGCCCCAGTGCCTGGCAGGGGAGGCTACGGCTCAGGGCGAAGCTGGCCCCAGACTGGTGAGTCCTAACAGAAATACAGCGGGAGGGCATTTGCCTTGCACATGGCCCACCTGGGTTCAATCCCTGGCATCCCATATGGTCCCACGAGCAATGCCAGGAGTAATTCCTGCATGCAGAGCCAGGAGTAACCCCTGAGCTCTGCTGGGCTTGACTCCAAAATAAAACAAATAACAAAAAGTGAGAAAGTGCTGAGCCTGTAAGGGCCCTGCAGGGGGACTCCAGCCTCCATGCAGGTGAGGCAGCACCTGCTCGTACTCACCGCACAGGTAAGGTCAAGTTCCAGGAACTAATGAACATGATCACAGCAGTGAATCCACCCCCCCCCCCCTCCCAGATCAGCTAGGAAGTGTCGGGTCAGTGCCTCACTGGCCAGTCCAGCCCTGACCTCTCGCATCTCCCAGCTGTGACGGACAGTATGGTTTAGGGGGCTGCGGCAGGAGTGTGGGGGGGGGAGGTAAGTCAGACAGTAAAGGCTCCGTAAGAGGCCCCGCGGTTCCTCTGATGGAAGGGTGCCTTCACGGCTGGGTCGTCATGAGCGCTGCTCTATTCCCATCCATGTTTCCCTTCTCTCTAGGGGTGTGAGGCGGGCATTGCTCCAGGGGCAGAGTGGAGGGTCAGGAAGCCCCCAGTTGGGAAGCAGAGCCTGCCTGCTTCTGTGTTTCCGCCCCAGAACCCGCCTCAGAGGAGGGAGAGACTGAGGACAGCCAGTTCTGCTTTGTCCATTGAGCCAGGTCATTTAGAGAGTGGACGCTGGCTCTGCAATATGAACCAGGCATTTCCTCCTTTTCCTTCTGTTTGTTGTTGGGAAAATTCTGTGGGGGCTTAGGGGTCCCTCCTATACTCACCTCTTCTCCTTGGCCAGAATGTATCTCTTTGCTCAGCCCACAGAGCTCAGGGCTGCTCCTGCCCAATAGTGAGACCAGCCCAGAGCTCAGGGCTGCTGCTGTCTAACAATGAGACCAGCTCAGAGCCCAGGGCCACTCTTGTAAAACACTGAGACCAGCTCAGAGTTCAAGGTTACTCCTGTCCAACAGTGAGACCTCAGCCCCAGAAACCTCAGGAACTCACTTTCCGAGCAGGCGACTCCAGCCCCGAACTGCACCCCCGCCTTGGGGACAGGTCACCTCCTCGTCGTGCCGACAGTGTGCCAGGGAGAGCTCTGTGCCCGAGCATTTCACGCCGCTCATGATCACTTTGTTGGCATTGATGTTTCCCTGCCAATACCAGGTCTCCTAGAAGGAATCAGCCAATGAGTTGCGGGGAGACATCTGAAACTTATTTCTCTCACATTCTGCTGATTTTCAGTCACAGAAACCCCAAGACATGCATTGACAGAGAATCCAGTACTCGGACCCTGCTCTGGGGTCTGCCTCTCCTCTCATGAAGGACTTAGGGGTGCAGCTAAGCAGCCATGTGGTCAAACGGTCCGTCAGGATGGCTCCTGCCTCCCGCTGCCCACTCCCACCCGTTGCTGGTAGGCGTTATGTTACTCCCACACTCCCCGCCTCCCGAATGTGAGATGGACTCCCAGCACCCTGCCTTAGGCAGACGCTGCCAACAGGTCAGAGTGGCAGAATATAGGAAGTCACGTGACACGGAATGCACTTGTTCTATGTCCACATGGCCTGTGGGTCATCTCTCTGGAGACCTGCCTATAAGGCCTCCGGAATGGCACTGGGAGGGCATCACTTGCTCTCAAGAGCTGACTGGTGCTGCCATCTGGTGCCATCTGGCGCCCGGCAGCTGAGAGGCATTAAGGAACCCGGATGACTGACACAGTCTTTCTACTCGGCAGGGCCAGAGCACTCAGCAGCCCGGAACCAGTACTGACGGGGGTACTGGCGGGAAGGTGCCCCGGGAGCGGGTGCGCAGGCTGCCCCCGCCCCGGGACTAGGAGGAGGGGCTACAGGGCTGCCCCGGCCTGGCCCCACGGCAGGAGCCCGTGAGCCAAACACAGATGTCTCTGGCCCTCTCCCGAAGAGCTGGGGCGAAGGCGAGCCAAGAACGATGGTGAGTGGGGGGCTCCGGCTTTCCCCTTTCGGAGAGAAGCTTGAGGAAAATGTTTCAAGCTGGGCACCGGGGAAGGGAATGCTTCACTCCAGGGGCGGGGCGGAATTGGGACAACGGGGACAGTCGCTGCCCATGTCATGCACACAGGGCCAGTGGGGTGCCCCTCAGAACTGACCACAGTGAAAGGCTCCGTAAGAGCAGAGCTGCCTGCCCGCTCCCCACCCGCTTCTCTCCCAGGGTTCTTGGGGGGTGGCAGGGGTCCTTTTCCCTCACAGCAGAGGGTCCAGAATCCCAGATATCAGTGGGGGGGGGAAATGTGTGACACCAAGGCAAGGGGTACCCCAGGATTTGACTGAGAGCCCCCCGAGACCACCGTGAATCCCTCCTCCTGGTGCCAGGGGTCCAGGGTGCTTTGCCCTCCACTTCCCGGGACTGAGGAAGGCTGTGGGAGTGGGGCTGGGGCGCCATCAGGGCCCAGCTGGCTGTGGGGGCACCTGTCCGGGGCAGGGCTGCTTACCTGGAAGGCGTTGCTGGCGAAGCCCAGGCCCAGCTGCCGGCAGACCACCATGGCCTCCACGATGCCCCAGTTCTCACCACACACCAGCCCCCACACGAGGGACCCGTTCCTCTCAGCCAGCACCTCCACCCGGCCCTCGTAGGGGTTACGGCCCCCGTTCAGGCGCAGCTGTGGATGAAAGGAAGGCATGGTCACGGGGGGACACGAGGGACTGCCCCCACTGTCACAACCGTGGATGAAAGGAAGGCGCGGTCCACGGGGGACACGAGGGCTGGCCCCACTGCCACAGCCGTGGATGAAAGGAAGGCGCGGTCACGGGGGACACGAGGGACTGCCCCACTGCCACAGCCGTGGATGAAAGGAAGGGCGCGGTCACGGGGACACGGACTGCCCCTGCCACAGCTGTGAGAAGGCGCGTCACGGGGGACACGAGGGACTGCCCCACTGCCACAGCTGGGTGAGAAGGAGCGGAGCACCACAGCTGGGATGAAAGGAAGGCGCGGTCACGGGGACAGGAGGGACTGCCCCCACTGCCACAGCTGTGGATGAAAGGAAGGCGCGGTCACGGGGGACACGAGGGACTGCCCCACTGCCACAGCTGTGGATGAAAGGAAGGCGCGGTCACGGGGACACGGGGACTGCCCCCTGCCACAGCTGTGGATGAAAGGAAGGTCAGGGGACCCCCTCCCGCTGTGGTGAACGGAAGGCGCGGTCACGGGGGACACGAGGGGACTGCCCCACTGCCACAGCTGTGGATGAAAGGAAGGCGCGGCGGTCACAGGGGGACACGAGGGACTGCCCCCACTGCCACAGCTGTGGATGAAAGGAAGGCGCGGTCACGGGGGACACGAGGGACTGCCCCCACTGCCACAGCTGTGGAGAAAGGAAGGCGGTCACGGGGACTGGCCCCACTGCCACAGCCGCCCACCCAGTCTCATGTGGCCCCACGCCCTCCGTGCTGTCGGCACCCGTCAGAATATTTTCTATCCCATTTTTTTTTCTTCTTATGGGCCACACCCAGTGGTGCTCTGTGCTCGGTGGTCACTTAAAGCGGTGCTCAAGGAACCAGACCTGGTTTTGAGGACAGAGTGGGGTCAGCTGCATTCAGGGCGAGTGCCCGGCACTCCCTGTCCTGTCTCTCTAGCCATCATGCTTTGAAACTCCCCCACCTGGCCTTGCCTAGGGCCCAGCCCTGCCAGCAGCATTCCAGAAACAGCTACAGGTTCTCCTGGCTGGCTAACGAGTCCTGGGCATCACTAGAGCCAAAACGAGCTGGAGGTGGCAGGGTCAGCCAGGAGCGTCCTCACTCCTCCCTTCCTCAGGCTGGGAACGGTGCCAGGGAAAGGGAAGGGGCTTCCCCAGCATCCTGCACTTCCTTTCCTGTGCCTGCAGCTGGAGGGCAGCCCTGGCTGGAGCAGGGAAGGAAGCCGAGGGCGGAGCAGTGCTGGTCAAGCATGCACACACACGCGCGCGCACACACACACACACACACACACACACACACGCACGCACACACACACACATACATGCACACACACACAGGCACACATGCACACAAGCAGACAAGCACACATGCACGTGCACACAGTGTTGTGATTTCGACACCTTCTGGGTGGCCGGAGAGGGCAGAGGTGAGGAACCCAGCTGTGAGCAGACAGGAAGCTCGGCACTTTCCAGTTCTCTTTCCACGCCCAGCTCTGTCTGCAACCAGGCCCAGCCCACAGCTCAAGGGTAGCGCGAGGTCAGTGCAGGGTCACTGCCCCGTTGGCTGTGGCCTGGGAAAGGCATCTGCCCTCCCCAGGGGCGTCTCCACCCTTCCACTCAACTGGGCTTTCCCAGTGGGGGGCAGAATAAAGCTTTTCTGTGGTTTGGGGAACGAGGAACGAGGCGAGGCGACGTCTATTTCCAGGCCTGCAGCCATTCAGCCGGTCAGTAGAAAGTGATTTCCTACGATTTCTGACAACACAAGGTGACCTTAGGGGCCTTTGCTCTAGATTGGAAGTCCCGAGAGTGAGGGAAGCCTTTAATAAAGAAGGAACTCTCGCTCGAGGAGTTCAAATCAACTGGCTGGCATCTTCTCCATCAGATTCATGTGCTAAAACAAGGCTGCAGCCAAGCCATTCCCAGGCAGTGGACAGCAGGGTCTGGGCTCAAGGAGCCCAGCAGGAGACCAGGAGAACCTTGCTCTAGATACCTATGGGCTGGGTGCCATGGTAAGAAGTCGCTGTCAGGGTTGGAGAGATGATCAGTGGGCTGGGACAGGCCTTGCATGCAGGAGGCCCAGGGTCCAGCCCTGCACTGAGGAACTTTTGGGACACCTGGGGGTGACCCCTCAAGCACAGAGCTAAGAGCAGCTGCCAGTGCACCATCAGGGGCGGCCCCAAACCAAGCAAATACATCCCTGTCGCTGGGTATCTGCATCTGCTCACCCTCAACTTGTGGGGGACACCGGGCCCTCGGTACATGACAGTAGCCCGTCCCTTGGAGATGGACGAATGCCCAGCAGGGTCACGCATCAGCTTGCCAGACTAGGTTGGGAGTACGATGTGGGTTTGCAGAGACCAGACTGGGAGGACAGAGATAGTGTCCCTGCCGGAATGCCCACTCTGCCCTCTGGCCCTGACAGTCCGTCCTGTCCTCACCCACGCTGACACACACAGGTGAGGCTGTCACGGTGACCAGAGCCCAGTGCCCGGGACCGAATGCCATCCCCGCCTTCCGCAGTGAACTCACTTTTCTCTGGAAGCCCATGGCAGGGACGTTACACCGCACCCGGCATCCTCCTCGTGGTTGCAGCCCTGAGACTTCGGCGTTGAACTTGCAGTCAGTGATAGACTTCTCGTTGCCTGAGCACTCAATCTCATTGAGGTGGATGGGTCCTATGCCTGTGGAGGGGGACAGGTGCGTCAGGGAGCGTCCGAGGGATACTCCAGAACATGCTCACCCAAATCTGGTAGACTCCATAGAGGGGGTCACATGCAGAGGGACTAAAGATTTATCCTTGGCTCTGTGCATGGGAATTACTGCTGCTGGGCTTGGGAAACCATATGGGTGCTGGGGATCAAACCTCAGTGAGCAGTGTGAAGGCAAGTGCCCTGCCCACCATAATATCTCTCTGCCCCTAGAACTTGCTTCTTGGGACTTGTGGTTGCCAGGGAGCAAAAACAATTTGCCACTTTTTTTTTTTTGGTCAAAAACAATTTCAGTGCAACCTTGGCAACTCCTCAGCCTCATAAACTTTTTTTGTTGTTTTGTTTTTGGGTCACACCCGGCAATGCTCAGGGGTTATTCCTGGCTCTGCACTCAGGAATTACTCCTGGCGGTGCTCAGGGGACCATATGCGATGCGGAGGATCAAACCCTGGTCAGCACGTGCAAGGCAAACGCACTCCCCGCTGGACTCTCGCTCCAGCCCAGCCTCTTAACTCTTAATGGTCTTATGAGCACAGGGGGCGGACTAGAACCAGTTTTCCAGGTGCAATATATATTCCACAGACCAAAGTCTGGAAGGGGTAACAGTGTAGAGTCAGGACCCCTGCAGGGACAGGGGACTTCTCAGATGGGATGACTGGAGCTAGGCGACAGATATGGAAGATAAAGGAGTGGACGGAAAAGTTGGGGAAATGCACAATCCCAGCCCACCCCCAGCACCAGCTGATGGCGCAGGAAGCTCGGGCTTGAGGACAGGAGTGGGTGCAGAAGGTGGAGGCCATGGAGGGACACAGTCGCCTCGGGAGCGTCTGGCCTCTGAGTCTGGCCACCTCCTGCCCAGGGAGCCCTATCAGGCCACATCCTCCTGCTCAGGGTCTTCTCGGGTCTCTCGCAAGGACGGAGCCTTCCTGTGTGGCCAGCTCTCAGCTCACCTCAGCTCACAAGCCAGCTTTGCTCCAGTCTTGCCACACAGGGGCACCGCAGCGCCCTCCCTCTGCGGCCCTCCCCACCCCCGCTCCTCGCTCTGGCTTCACTCCGCTCCAGCAGGACCATCTCAGGAGCGTGACCTGGCTCTGCTCTGCTTCTGGTGGCCTCTACGGCCACAGGGCGTCTCGGCCATCCCTCCCGTCTCAGGACACGGCAGCCCCAAGAACGTGGGCCCTTGCCAGAACCACGAGGTCCTCTGGGGAGTCTCCTCTTCTCCTGCTGCTCTTCTCTTCTTCTGCAATGGCCGCCTCTGAGGGCCGCATCTCAGCTTCAGCCTCTCCCCACAGGCGCCCATCTGAGGGCCGTGCCTCAATGTCAGCACCTCCCCACAGGTGCCCAGCCCTGTCATCAGTCACTGGGGCGAACACAGCAGCCTCCACACTTCTGCCCACACACAGGTGGAAGCCCAGCACAGCTCCTACCCGGCTCGGGGTAGATGCCCCCAAATCCCGTGTCCCTTCCTCCAGCTCATCAGCCAGCCCCTCCTCCTCCTTCAGGGCTCAGCTGTGACACCCCCTCCTTAGAGAAGCTGGCTTAGGTGGCCATCCTTGGGGTCTATGTGCCTCCCCAGAGGCTGCGGCCCCGGCAGTCTCCTTGGGGGAGAGAAAGTGCTCCCAGAGGTGTCTGATCTGCACCAACAGGCTTCAGGGACCGGGGCAGCAGACTTCAAGGTCTGTAATGTGGAAGATGGAGGTGAGGAGTAGGAGGCGCGGGTCCCTTCAGAGCCCAGAAGGGTTCTGGGGCTGCAGTCACGGAGACCCAAACCCCTTCCAGCTGCAACCCGTGCTGCAGGGAGGCGCCAAGTTTCCATCCTGCGGCAATTCGGAAGAACACGAAGCTTCCAGTTCCTCGGAATATTTGATGAATTTTACAAAATGTGTATAAACACTTCCATGACTAAGGCCGGAAGCATCCAAGGACTCGGAATGAAAAGGTTGTGATGAAACAAATGGCCCTTGAGCCTCAGACACAGAGGTCTTGTGGCCTGAGCGCTTGTGTGATGGCTGCAAGGACACTGCTGGCGGTAGCTATTATAACTCGCTTCATTTATCACCAACTCTGTGCTGGATTCTGTCCTGGCACACTGCACGGACTCACTGAATCACCCCAAGACGATGGGACGAGAACACAGGGACTGAGAATAAAGTCAGCTTGCTCTAGTGGCCCAGAGAGCAGCGAGTCGGGGTTCAGCACACGTCTGTCTACACTGCTTCTTTACAGTGTAGACGATATTCCCTACCCAGAGCTGCTCCCACTTCCTCCTGCCTTGGACTGGCTTCCTTCTTTTTTCTTTCATTCTTCTTCCCTCTTTTTTTTGGGGGTGTGTGTCACATCCAGCGTTGCTCAGGGATTACTCCTGTTCTGCACTCAGGAATTACTCCTGATGGTGCACAGGGGACCATATGGGATGCCGGGGGATAGAACCTGGGTCAGCACATGCAAGGCTAATGCCCTCCCTGCTGTGCTATCTTTCCCATTGGTAACTTCCCTTCTAACTGACATCTAAGTGACAGCAGCGGCCCAGAAGGGAAATTTCCAGCCTCTTCCCCAGGCTCAGGTGTGGAAGGACACACCCTCGTCTCCACCTGCTCCCACACCTCCAGCTGAGGCTAATGGATGCTCACCCCACAGGGGAACCAACCTCATCTCGGTAGTGCGGTGGCCCCAAATACTACTTGCCCCAGCGAGGGGCATTGTATCACCCACGTTGCAGCCCAGAATGATGGGACATGCCTAAGGCAGACAACACCATGGACCAGGAGCTCAGGTAACTGCATATTTCTTGCCTCATTAATTATTCAGAATACAAATTCTCTTTAATTGGACTCATTTCTTATTTCCCACACACGAGGGGACCCCCAGAGCTCAGAAACTCTGATGAAGGACTGTGGAAAGAAGCAAATTATTGTGCCTAGGATTCAGCCCCTACAGTACTGCCTGCTTAGGGGTCTCTAGACAACACACCAGCGTGAGAAGAAAGTTAACTACAAAAGACTCAACTTTGTTTCCTTCCTGTGGCCCCTGACTGCCCCCTCGCCCTATGCCAGCCCCTCCTTTATGTGCTTCTTACTGTCTGCCTCCAGAGTATCTCAGCTGAGAAACGCTGCTCTGGACGCTAACATGTGGCCTAACTTCCGTAGACTGGGCGCAGGGCCGCCTCCCTGGAGCAGACACACACAGTGCCTGAGAGGTGGAGCTCAGGGGCTGCGTGAGCAGTCAGCCATCCTCCCTGCACCCTCTGGTTCTGCAGGGGTGAGGCAGGGCAGGGGCTTTACTGGGGCACCAGCCTCTGTCCCGCTGTGGCACAGACACGGTGTGTGGCTCTGGGCTCCTCTGCCTTGCCTGGTCTCACTTCTAACCCTGAGCCCCACTTTTCCCTCCTCCTGGCTCAGCACCCTCAGAGATGCTCCTTACGCTGATTTTCCTCCTTCACCTGGGTTCTGCTCTCCCCGCCCAGGACAAGCCCCGGCCATGAGATCCCTCAGCGGGAGGCGCCGAGGGCTGCGGTAAAGCCGGGCATTGGTGTGACGGTCGGGACGCTGGATAAGCGGTTACTGCCCACATGTTACTGAAACCGTGCTGCAGGGCACTGGTAAGATCTTACCACACTCAGCACAGTCAAATTGAACAAGCCACTGGGCTTTGATGTTGTCCTGCTCTGGGGCACCTGATTCAGGGCTGTGTGTGCGGCAAACATTCTCACAGTCTTTCTGGATTTGCTTTTTGGACCACAGCCAGCAGTGCTCAGGGATCACTCCTGGCGGTGCTCTATGCTCAGGAGACCTTATGTGGCACTGCAGACGGAATTGGGATCAGCCACATTCAAGGCGAGTGACTAAGCCCCCTGAACAATCTCTCTGGCCCTGCCACAGGGTCCTTGTTAGGATCCAGGTATTCTTGAGATATTCTATGTAATGGACCAACATGAGAAGAAAGTTTCATCTCAGTCACTGGCCACAGGGAGCACTGGGAATGTGGCAGGTCTGAAACGACATGTGCCATACACAAAATGTGAACTATCTCATTAATAGTACTTACATGCCAAGATCATATTCTGGTCTAAAAGAAATATATTACTAGAATCAACTTTTTAACCTGTTACTTTTATTTTGAATTAGGGTCACACCCGGCAATACTCAGGGGTTACTTCTGGCTCTGCACTTAGGAATTACTCCTGGCAGTGCTTATGGGACCATATGGGATGCTGGGGATCGAACCCGCGTTGACCGCATGCAAGGCAAACGCCCTCCCCACTGGGCTACTGCTCTGACCCCTCTCCTAAGTGAGGTGGTCCAGAGGGATGGATGCTGAGACTCTCTACCTGGTCCTACTTATGCCACTGGAACTCACTCACCTTTTCCGTCAAGTGAATGTCCCTGTGGAACTATGACAAACAGACGAAGCACCAAGGACAGACAGAAAAGACATGGGGCCTCCACTTTAGTGCTCAGCCTCATGGGGGAGTGGTGGGGGCTCAGCAGATGCCCTGGAGGGACCGCCGCTGACCTGACATCCATCCTGGTGGGGAGAGCAGGTCCCAGCTCAGCCCGAATCCAGCTGCCTTTCTCAGGAGAGAAAGGTGAGGTCCAGAGGTCGGCCAAGGTCGCCCGAACAAGCCATGCTGGTGGCAGTTGGGACCGGGACCACCCTGCATGACTCAGTCCTTGCCCTGTGTCACCCCCAGGGGCAGGCGGACCAGGGTCCCCAGGGGAGCCAGGACAGAGGTGCTCAGCTGCTCTGGACCTGACCTCACCTCTGGACTTTCCCTTTCTGCATCCATCACCCAGTGGTCTGTCAAGGACAGCGGTGAAATGTCAAAGGTCTTTCTCCCAGTTCTGCGGACACTCCGGAAACCTTTGGCCACTCTGGGAAGTGAAAGCATTAGGTCAAATAGCACACGCCCATGGTAAACGGAACGTCCGTGTCATGAGGCTTGTTTATCCCTCGGATGAGTGGCCTTTGTTCTGCAGGCCTTTGCAGCGTAAGACAACCCACTGGCCTGGAAGCCAGCGGACAGTGAAGAGGGCAGTATGAGCACTGAAGAGGCCAGGGAACCCTGAACACCAGTCACATTCGGGCGGGAGGTCACGTGGCTAAATGGAAGTGCTGGGTGGCAGGGGGCCAGGGGGAGGAACCTGCGGGCCCACCCATGGGTGCAGAAGGCTTGCAGAGAGCAGAGTTCTGAATCCCTACAACATGGAGCCAAAGTCTGTTCAGTCTTTTCAGCATGAACAACCAGGGTGACCCTGGGCCCGTTTCCAAGCCCATCGTCTATCGGAGTGCACGGCTCAGATCCTCCTCAGAGCACTCTCTGTGCTTCTCGACTCTCCCTCCTCCAGACCTTCTGTGGGGATGGAAAGTGCCCACTGGGGCCTCCCCACCACCCGTGGGCCCAACCTGGAGCCTCTCAGCCTGCTGGTCCCGGGAGAGTTCGGGAGATGCTGCGCTTTACCCCTCAGCCCACACCTGTCCCGGGAAGGCCTGACCAGTCGCTTGGGTCACGGTCTTTTGGGTGAAGAATCGTGAAGGTCCAGGTTTGCAAGGACGGAGCGTTCTCGGGGGAATGAAGCTGTCCGCTCTGCTGGGGCCTGTTTAGGGTATTGCTCTCAGCAGCGACCCCTTTGAAAGCCTCCTACGTGCTTGTTCTTTGTGTTCAGGACAGGGAGTAAAATCCAGGGCTTCTTGTGGCATCTCATGCCATCTGGGAGGGGCATCCTACCCCTAGACTCTGAAGGCAAGGGCAGCGCCAGGCTCACAGTACTGTACCATGGGGCATCCCCGCCACCAGCTCACAGTGCTGTGCCATGGGGCATCCCCACCACCAGCTCACAGTGCTGTGCCATGGGGCATCCCCTGCCACCAGCTCACAGAACTGTGCCACTGGGAGAGGTCTGAGGTACTGGGGACTCTGACTTAGGGTACATACCTGGTGGGGTCATACCTGGTGGGGCTCAGGGCTTACTCCTGGCTCTGCTGTCCTGAATCACTCCTGGCAGTGCTCAGGGGACCATATGGGGTGAAGAGGATCGAGTCCATGTTGGCTGCATGCAAGGCAAGCATGGCACTATATCTCTGGTGCCCAACACTGGGGGCTTTGTAAGTCCCAGGAGGGGCCCAGGGCCCCAATGCATCCTGAAGTTCTCTCCTGAAGGAGACCCATAAATCTCCACAGTGGAGCACTGGGAGTCTTTGGGTAAGGAGCTGGACTCCCATTACAGTGCTCACTGGCATCACTCCTTAGTTCTGTGCTCCTCCTTGGGGGCCCTTCCAGCTCTGTGACCCAGGGAAAGGTCTGGGGGCTGTCTACAAGAACAGCAGCAGCAAATCCCGGGAGGCCCCAGGCCAGCCATTCCTGGATGATCCTAACACGCCCGCCCCACTCCTTACCTTGGCCCAGCCGGGACCCGTGATGGCCTCTTTGGCACTGCCAAAGCCCAGTTCTCGGCAGACCACGCTGGCAGAGACCAGGTCCCACTTGTCATCGCAGATGGTCCCCCCACTCTCCATTCTTGAGTACTTCCACGCGGCCCTCCCCGGACGTGGGCCCCACCTCTCAGGCGGACCAGGGGTTGCTGGGGAGACACACGTTCCTGCTGAGTGCAGAAGCTGATGCACATTGGGTGGGCACTCCCGGGCCCTGCCCTCCCCCGCTGTCCTCCAGCCTAGGTGTCCACACTCTGCCGGGGGCTTCTCCCCACTCTGGCACCTGGTCCCCGGGAGCCCAGCGGGGACCAGCATCAGCTCATCACCCTCCCCCGCTGGTGCCACGGCCTTGCCCAGATCTTTGCCCTCACACAAGAAACCTAAGCTTTAGAGCTGTAGGAAGAAGCTGCCATGGTCCCAAGGTCTGCGGACACACCTGCCACACTTTGCCTCTCTATGGCGCAGCCCTGGAGTCTAGGGGTGAGGAAGTCTATGCAGCATGGCAGTGCCAGCCTGGTCTGCAGGGGAGAAGGCAGAGAGCTCCAAGGGTTCCCCTACAAGGACGCTGGGGAATGTGCTCACACTGGCTAGGCTGGAGCTGCCCTGGAGCTGGGCCTGGCAGTTGGATTCTACGCTAAGACCCAGGCAGCTGCCACAATTGAAGCCTAGGAGAGACCCTGCTGGGTTCCAGTCTCCAGATTTTCGTCACCTCTCCACAGCCTCTGGGCCTTCTGCAGGGCTGTGCCCAAGACACAAAGGGGCTCACTCCCTGCTCAGGGGTATTGTCTGGGTATTGCCTGAGCATGCATGTATGTACGCATGTGTGTGCACTTCTGAGCAAGTACACTAGACTGTGAATGTGGGGTGGGGAAGTCAGATGGCAGAGCTATTGCTGATACACTTCAATTCAACGCAGGTGAGTAAGGGTGTGTAAGTCCAGAGGGAGGACTTAAAAGTCTGGGCACACTAGCCACTGAGGGTGCAGGCATCAAATAAGGACCCACCCCTGCTGCCTCAGATGAGGTCCCCTTGACCACGCACCTCTCTCCCACACCTACTGTGCCTTCCACTCATCTCTCTCTCACACCTACCTAGCAGCCTGGCTCACCATGGACATCAGGGCACTGTATCAGAACCATACCCAAACAGGTCTGAGAGACTACACAGACCTGGTAGTAGTAGGGCTTTAGAGAAAAAGAAGGGAGGGGTGACTGTGCACCTTCATTTTTAGGGGCAGCTTTAGAAATGAGCCTATAGCTTCAGCCTTTGCTTTGGGCCACAGCCGGTGATGCTCAGGGGCTACTCCTGGCTCTGCACTCAGGTATCAGGGTGCTCAGGGGACCATATGGGATGCTGAGGATCAAACTCGGTGGCTGCATGCAAGGCAAGTGCCTTACCCATTGTGTTGTCTCTTTAGCCCTAGCTTTAGCCTTTTTGCTAGAGACTGACCCCCCAATTCTGTGCGCACACCCACATAGGCACATGTTCACACAGGCCCACACTTACACACACACAGGCACACATGCTCACACAGGGCATACTAACACACTCAGGTACACACAAATGCACATGCTGACACACACAGGCACACACAGACACATTTGGTCACACAGGCACACAGACAAGGCACACACAAACACAGATGCTCACACAGGCACATGCTGACACACATAGGCACACACCGACACACACATAGCACACACTGACAGCACATGCTGATACACACAGACACACACACACATGTTGCAGGACTCCTCTAAAAGCCTCTGAATCTGCCCTGGATTGCCTTCTGCAGGTCACTTTGTAGGTAGGGGGTAGTTTAAATGTGGCAGTTTATCTGACCATGTATTCTGTACTGGCTGGTATAAATGTTCTCTCATGCTGCCACAATCATCGTGGGACTAACTAGATCTTACCAGCATATTTGCCTGGCCACGTTGGATCTCTAAGTAATTAGACCAGAGAGAAATGCTGTTTGCCTCCAAGCAAGCAAGCATGGCTCCCTGATAACTCAAATGCAACTAAAATACAAAACTACCGTGAAGTAGACGAGGCTCTTGTGAAGGCTTGGAGAAATATTTAACTGGCATTACTATAGTCTTTGGTACAGAGGCATGCCATCTTAGAAACCCCCTTCTCTCCCAAATAAAGGCATTTCCAGGCAGATCTTGGCTCAAAACATTAGCATATAAAAGGGCCTAGGTGAGGTGCTGGGAGAAATTACCTGAGGGCATTTGACCCTCCCTGCTTCCCCGTAATAGTGGGAGGTCTGAGTTGCAGGAGTATAAAACTAGCCTGCTTTCCTCCTCCTCTCTCTCCCTCTCTCCCTCTCTCTCTCTCTCTCTCTCTCTCTCTCTCTCTCTCTCTCTCTCTCTCTCTCTCTCTTTTGGGGCTTGCACTCTTCTTGGGATCTTGTCTTTGTCTCCTCTCTACAGGGCCTTAACACGTGGTGGCCGCCATCTTGGCCTACACGTGGCTGGGGTTCTAGCCGGGAATCCTAAGCACAGGGTTTTTCCTATTGCTGATTTGTATGCCTGAACCTGTGATAAGTAAAGCCTTTTAAAACTGCATCGGATTCCTGAGTCTTCATCCATTCCCGCCGGCTTCGGAGGTAGAAGGGAACTCGCTTCCCAGCACTGTTGGGGACCTCGGCGGAGTTCCCCAACAGACACACACAGGCACACACACCGACACACACAGGCACACACAAACCCACAGGCTCAGGCACATGCCCACCACGGTCACGTGACTAAGGACATGATGTGCAGGTCCGCATTTCTCTCCGCACTTTGCCGGTTCCTTCCCTGCTGGGCTCCCAGCACACCCGTGTGAACACCTGAGCTGCGTGCGGGTCCCTGCCCTGAGTCTTCCATTTCCAGTAGCTCCAGTCTCTGGTCTCTGCTGGGGTCAGTGCAGGCCAACACCATGACCCCAGCACCCCTCATGCTGGGTTAGCAGCCAGTGGGTGCCAGAGCCTGGCAATGCCCAGAGTGCTCCCCTCTCCTCCATCTGTCCTCCCAGAGTGGAGCCGCAGGCGGATGCTCAGATGGGTGCTAACGGCCCAGGCAGGGGCTCCCCACTGTCACCTCAGGTTTCCCTGAGGATGTCACCTCTCTGGGTAGGGGGTCCCCTCCTTACTGGTCCCCCTCCCACGTGCCAGGTCTCACCTCGGGCTTGTAGGCTTTCCGGAACCTTGAGGGTCCGTCTGGGCTGAAGACCTGGCCGGCCACGCAGCTCACCACAGCTGGCAGCCCGTTCTCACACGTGACATTCTTCACAGGGTCCTTGGACACCTGGGGGCCCAGCTTGCAGCCGGAGATGTGGGCCTCAGTGCCAGTGCAGTTCATGGAGAAAGGCCAGTAGCGTGGCTTCTTCCGGGCAGCGAACATTCTGCAGAGGGCAGGAGAGGCTGTGACAGGCCTGCCCGCACCCCTCCGCTCCCTCCACCACTGGGCTGGGCTGGGCGGTCACAGAGGGACACTCTCTGGAACCCAGTCCTGCCTTGCTACAGCTCTCCTGGGCATCAGTGCCAGAGAGTTCATCCGCTCTATCTGGTGCTTCCCACAAGAGGAGGAAAAGGCTCAGCAGGGTGAGATGAGACAACAGCCAATAGGGACAACACACAGAGCCTGAGTGATGGTACAGCGGGAGGGCACTTGCCTTACATGCAGCTGATCCCGGTTCAATTACCAGCACCAATAGCAATCCCTAGTGCAGAAGTAGCCCGAGTATTGTCAGGTGTGGCTCAAAGACCAAAAAAAAGGGGGGGTGGCTAGGGTTGGAGCAACAGTGCAGTAGGCAGGACACTTCTTTCCATGAGGCTGACCCGAGTTTGATCCCAGGCATCCCATATGGCCCCCTGAGCACTGCCCAGCATGATCCCATGCCCGAGTGCAGAGCCGGGAAGCCCTGTAAATGCCTGGTGTGACCCAAACCTCCTCCCCCACCAAAAAAGGCCCTAACAGAGACTAGCAGGAGAGTCAGGTCCAAAACACGCCCAGTCCAAGCAGTGGCTGCTTCCTGCAACCGCTGCTCCACTGGGCTCTTATTTTCCTTGGTCAAGGAGAAGGAGCTGACCGCTCACGCTCCCTGGGACATACAAGTGAAAACGGGGACTTCTATGAGACAAGTCTTTTTTTTTTTTTTTTTTTGCTTTTTTGTGGGTCATACCTGGCATTGCTCAAGGGTTTCTCCTGGCTCTGCACTCAGGAATCACTCCTGGCAATGCTCAGGGAACCATATGGGATGCCGGGATCGAACCCAGGCCGGCACAGGCCAGCTGCATGCAAGGCAAACGCCCTACCTGCTGGGCCATGGCTCCGCCCCTGAGGCAAGTCTTTTAAGGGGGCTGTGGTGCTTAGGTAAAACCCAGAGGTGCTCGGGGGCTGCTCCTGGCAGGGCTTTGGGGGGCCAGATGTGGTACTGAGGATCAGCCCAGGCTGACCACTTGAACCCCTTTCCTATCTCTCCCGTGCCCATCTGCTTATTCAAAGCTGACTTGCTTCCTACCGAAATGAAAATGGTGATGATATTCACCAAGACCTTAGCAAAGCTTCACCGGGAGGTTGTGGGACCACACCCAAGGCAAGGTCCAGGTCTGTGAGTTTTTTCCAGCATGGAAAAAAGGAAGGAGCGTGGATGGCGGAAAGAAGAAGGGAAGAAGGAATGGAGGAAAGAAGGGAGGAAGGAAAGATGAAAAGAAGGAGGGAAGGAAGAAAGGAAGGTAAGAGAGGGAGGAAGGAAGGAAGGAAGGAAGGAAGGAAAGAAGAAAAAAGGAAAGAAGAGAGGGAGGAAGGAAGGGAAAAAAGAAAGAAGGAAGGTAAGGAAGAGGGAGGAAGGAAGAAAGGAGGAGGGAAGGAGGGAGGGAGGGAGGATACCACCTGCTGCTCCCAGGCAGCTGAGCAGTGCACCCTGACCTGCCCACTCCCAGCTTTTCCCTGACTCCCTGGAGCAGGACCAGGGTGCAGAGATGGCGTGTGTAGGCGGAGTGCCGGGGCCGCTGGGGAAGCGCAGCCTGGCCTGTGCTGGGCGGCTGGGAGTGAGGTGGGTGCCCAGGGAAGGCATCTCCCCTGGGAGCTGCGGGCCGTCTGCACTAGGGGCCTAAGGGACCCACCCAGAGCCCCACTCCACACACACCACAGACCGCCCCTCTCTGGCTGTGGGCCTCTTAAAGTCGGGGTTCCACAGGATACATGGTGACCCCTTCGCTCACCCCCTCATGCACCTTCCGAGGTGGCTCAGGTGAGGCCCAGAATCCTCGGGGAGGAGGCTGGCGGGGCTGTGGGCACTGTAGACCCCCACACAGGGGTGACGGAAAACTTCTCCCTCCTAGGCTGAGGGCCCTGCACTCTCGGGGCCGGGTACAAGCAACAGTAGAACAGATGGTGTAAGACACGAGAGGGTCCGGGAGTGGGAAGAGGTTTCTGGGAGCCTCAGAGTTAGGGGCCATGCAGGGTGCAGCCTTAATGCTGGCCCTCAGGCCTCAGCTTCAGACGAAGATGCAGAGAGAGCCCGGGGCCCAGGGCTACCCACCCCAGGCCACAGGTGGGCCCAGGACAGCGAAAGGCCTTCCAGAGGTCTACAGGTGAGGAAGTGAGGCAGGCCGGGCTCCCCTGGAGCAGCCATAAGGCCTGGGTCTCCCTAACTCCACACAGCCGCCCGGGCCCAGATCACAGCCTGCTGCTGGCCTGGTGCTGCCGGCTCCACCAAGGCCCAGAAAAGCTTCCCAGCGATCCCTACTCTCTGGTCAGCTGCGTCCCAGTGAGGCGGTGGAGGAGCTGGTTTCTGGGGCCTCTGTCGTCATCACTGTCTCACCAGCAGTGCCCCAACACCACTCTGGGTGCTGCCAGCCCTCCTGGCCTTCCCCGTAGTGAGGTTCAGACCCAGCACCAGGAAGGCTGCCTGGGGTCCAGCAGCCCAAGCTGGCCTGGGAGCCTCCCCAAAGCCCTGACTCTGGACCATGTGCAATGTGGGCTGTGGGCCTGGACCTTACATGCCTGGTCTGGCGTGTTCAGCTGAGGCTGACAAGTGGCCGCCCGTCAGGACAGGGGGTTTGCTTTTTTGGCTCGGTTGGCAAGAAAAGCCAAGGAATATCCTCAGGGAAGCAGCCGGTCAGCTAGTGGGGAGTTCTCCATAGCATTCAAAAGATGGACATCACTGCCCCCAACTTTCCACTGACCAGCAGGAAACTCTGGGCCTAATCTGGGGGCAACTCAGGGTGAGAAACGCCATTAGGACCATCCCCAGGGAGTTGCAAGCCCATCCGGCTGCCAGCCCTCACCCACGCAGGCAGACCAGGAGTTTCTGGTAGCCTCCCTGCACCCAGGATCCGGAGGGGCGGAAGGCTGGGGTGTGGACCTAGGGAACCAGGAGCCTCTCTTGACACAGAAGAGATGCCCACACTCTCGGGGGCTTGGGGCCTGGGTTCCGTGGGAAGCTCAGATCACGGCCAGTGCCAGGCAGTGCCCCTCTGCCCTTCAGTCCCTTGGGGTCAGTTTCCAGGCCGAGTGTGGGCATCCCAAGGCCAGATTAGGGTTGCAGTGAGCCCACTGTGTCGGGGAGTGGGGTGGGTGGAAAGGACTCTCCCAGTGCCCCGGGGTCAGGGGTCTCAGTGGGCCCACTGTGTGTGGACAATGAAGGCCTCTCCTGGCTCCCAGATATCAGGGTCGCAGGGACCCGCAGAGTCTAGAGGTAAGCCCTCTTCTGGAGCCCTGAGGTCAGGGGTCACAGTGGGCCCACTGTGTCTGGTCTGGGGGCTTTCCCAGCAGAACTCTCACTTGTACACTTTGGCGTTGTACGTCTTCTCCCGGGAAGCCGAACATGCCGCAGCGACGCTAGCGAGTTCCTGGCCGTCCAGTGCTCGTCACAGACCTGCTTCCAGCCCTTGCCGTCCTTCACCTCCACGTAGCCCTCCGTCACGGGCGTGCGCCTGCGGTAGGTGGACAGGATGGCCCGGATCCGGATGTCCTCCACCTGGATGTTCAGGCTCTGCAGCAGAGAGGGGGTCCCAGAGAGAGGGGATGACTCTCCGGTCTGGCGCAGCCTTGGCATGCCCGTGGGGGCTGGGGCACACAGGCAAGCAGACCCGCCAGGCCACTCTGTGTGGAAGGTGGTGGGCTGCAGGGAGGAGGAAGAATGGGGTCGCCTGCAGCAACCAAGGGAGCTTCGGGAGCCCAGAGCTGCTCTGTCCTCGGAGAATGTTGAAGGGCACTGGCATTGCGCCCTTCAAATGTGCATGTTCTATCAGGAGCAACTTCAACTTCACTTCTCACTGCAGAGCTGTGTGTGCAGGTGTGTGTGAGTCACCATGGGTGGTGTGCGCACGTATGTGTATGTGTGTGACACATGTGTGCATGTGTGTGTGTTCCCACTAACCACTCGGTGAAACGGAAGTGTAAGAGAATAAACTTCGGAGATACCTGAAGCCAGTGGTACCACCTTGCACAAACCCGGCACTCCAGATGCCACAGTCCCTAAAGAAAATCCAGGAACAGAGGCAGAATGTAGCGTATAGCCATGGGCCTGCTGGAGGGCTTCCTGGGAACCAGGAGCGGATGGACACAAGGCCAGCAAAGGGCAGATTCTGTATCCACAGACACACACACAAGGGTGTGCAGGGAGACCCCCTCACAGGTCCACACAGCACTAGAGGCAGCCCCTGGGAGGGAGAGAGGGTGGGGGGTGAGACGGGCTTCCCTGCCCCGGGGCTCCCTCCCTCCCCTCCTCTCTCTAGGGCTGACCGGGAGGGGGAACTCACACAGTCCCTGTTTCAAACCCCTCTCCCGAGCCAGAGGCCCAGAGCAGGACAGGAATGGGGGGCTGCCTTGCTGGGACACCCTCTGCCTCCCCACGAGCCTTAATGCCTGTCCCTCCTCTTCCTGCCCTGAATCTCCTGAATCTGAATCTGGTTCAGATTCAGAGTGAACCAATTCAGAGTGAACCAACCCCACGGGCATGCCCGGACTGTGCCAGGCCGGAGAGTCACCCTCTCTCCTGCCCTGAGTCACCTGAATCTCCTTATGCTGAGTCTGCCCCCAGAAAGCTCTGGTTAAACAGCGAAGCCCCCCGGACCCTGGGCTGATGGCTCTGCCCAGGTCCTCACGCCCTAATTACTGAGCCTCTGACTCCTGTCCTGCAGTGACCTCGGCCCCTGGGCTGCAGCTCAAGTCTGTGCAGTTGTGAAGGTTCCAGCAGGCTCTGCCACATCATACTGCTCTGTGCTCGCCTGCCCCCCTGCCTCCTGCCCCCTGCTCCCCCCCCTGTCCCCCTGCTCCCCCCCCCTGCTGCCCTGCCCCCCCCGCGCCCCTGCTCCTGTGAGTTCTCTCACTTCACCCTAAGCCCCAGGGCAGATGCTGTGTCTGGATTACAGCCCGGCCGTGGCTGACTCCAGTCTCCTCCCCAGGACCACCGAAGCAGCATGAGCAAAACTGAACCAGGCCAGGGTGGGCATGGGCTGGGCAGAGGGACTGACGGGGAGAGCCCAGCGCCAAAGTGCCCAGCGCCTGTCCAGCCAGAATGCAAATGAACCACAGGGGTTGAACAGGACCATTCTCTGGGTGGTCAGTCCGGACTCCTGACCGCTGGCTTTAGGACGGACAGTCGGGCCCCCGCTCTGCCAGTCCTGCGAGTGGTGGAAAGTATGTGGGTCTGGGCAGATGGCACGCAGCCTGGGGTCCCGTCCACCAGCGGAAGGAAAACCAACAGTGGCACGATCAGGCTTGCCAGCCTGGAGCCCGGGCAGCCTCCACCGGGCTGAGGGCTCGGGGGCCATGAGCAGCCCTTCCTGCCTCCCCCACCTTGGGACAGGGTGGGGGCAGGAGCCAGGAGCGCAGTGGCCAGCAGCTATCTATGGCTGCTGGGACAGGCACGCTGGGCAGCTTCTCTTCCTTTTTAGATTTTTTAATTATACCACTATGAGATACACAATGACAAAGATGTTCATGCCTGGTTTTCAGTCATACAGTGCTCCAGCACCCGTCCCTCCAGCAGTGGGCAGCTTCTCTTAACTCACAGATCCTTCCTGACCCCCAACCCTCCTGGCTGTGTGGGGCAGGGGAGGGGGAACCTCAGTCCAGCATGGCCTGGGGCTCCCGGGGTGGGAAAGGCGGTCTAGGGAAGAGAAGGCTAGAACCCAGCCACTGACCCCTTCTTCCAGTAAGTTGCTGCTCTGTGTGTGTGTGTGTATGTGCTCTGTGTGTGTGTGTGTGTATGTGAGAGAGAGAGAGAGAGAGAGAGAGAGAGATGCTATATCTGTGTGTTTGAGTGTGGAAATGCTGCCTCTGTGGTGATATACACGACAGATGTGTCTGTGCTTTGTGTGCGTATCTACATGCGAGCGTATATTGAAGCGTCTGCATTGTGTGTGTGCGAGTCTACACGTGTTGCATTATATTTCTATATGTGAGTCTGTGGGCGTGTTTGTGCATTGTGTATCTGCACATGAGTGTGTCTGTGCATGGGTGTGTCTGTGTGTGGTTGTGTCTGTATATGAGAGTGTGTCTGTGGGTGTTTGTGCATTATGCCTGTACGTGTGTCTGTACATGTGTTTGCATGTGTGTTTGTACATTTGTGAAACTGTGGGTGTGTTTGCACATGAGTGTGTCTGTACTTCGAAAGTGTGTCTTAGGCATGTTTGTGTATGTGTGTGTCTGTATTTTTTGTCTGTATGTGTGTCTGTGGTGTTTCTGCATCCCTGTAGGTGCATGTGTGCATATCTGTGTGTCTGTAGCATGTCTGTGCATGTGTGTAGCGTCTACATGTGTTTCTGTACATATCTACGTGTGTGTGTGTGCTATGGCGCGCAGACATGGTCTGAAAGGGGTCTCAGGAAGTGTTCCAGGGGCATTTTACACTTCCGCCCACAAACGGCACGTCCTCTCTCTTCATTCTCCAACCACTTCCTCTGGCTCACTCCAATTGTGCTGCCCTCCACAAACCCTGCTGGGCTTCTCCCTCTGCCCACCCCAGGCTCTGACCTTTCTGATTCCGATGACCTCAAGAAGGGATCAGACCCCCAGACACTCAGGGTCAGGTAGGGTGTGCAGAGCTTCCCCAAGACGAACAGAGACCCCCGTTACGTGAGAAGTGACACTTGGTGACGTTTCACACTTCCTTTGAGGTCTGTTGGTAAACAGATGGAAGCTGGGTCCTGGGCCGGAGATGGTAACAGGGTGGAGGCCTGTGCCCAGCACATACCTTCTGGGCACCTGAGCATCGCCAGGTGTGGCCTGGATGCTCCAGCACTACCAGGGTGGTGCGGGTTATCCCTCACATCACAGGGTTTGGGCAGTGCGGCCTCCTGAGGCCCTGGCATTGAATCACCTGCCTGGTTGGCTGAGAGTTGCTGGTGGAGCTTCCAGGCCTCCCGAACCCTGCCAGGGAGCCACCGCAGCCCCCACAAAGGAAACAGGGTTCTGACTTCATGCCTGGGCTACATAACCTCCAGCCTGTGCGGCCTTATCTATGGCCTAGCCTGGAGCTAACCCAATTGGTAGACCTGGGGCTCAGCATTCCAGGATGATCCCTTCCAGATGTGGGGTGATGGGGGCACCCCCAAGTCACGCTGCTTCACCCAGAGGAGCTGTGAGTCAGCCCAGCGTGTACGTGAGAGGCGAGTGGCCTCCCGTGGCTCCTGTCCTCGGGCCAGGCGGAGGGAAGCCCTCGGGCAGCCAGTAGCTGACGAGCTCCCAGGAGCTGCGCAGTGGCAAACGCTTAGCGCGCACAGACCTTCCCCCTTACTTCAGCAGTCTGGAATCCCTTCCTTAACCACAAGCGCTAGGACTGTTTCCCCTAGAAGTCTGACCTCAATAGGGAAGGCTGGAAACACTGAAACATACAGTTTTCTTTTCCAATGAGCAACTCTCTAGACCTGCTGGTGTTGCCTTCAGCCCAATAGCCTGGAAGCTGGCAAGGCATCTGGCATGTTTTAAAATCTGAGGTCTGAATGCTGTCCGTCTTGCCAGAGACAGGCTCCACGTCTTCGAAAGACTTCCGACCACGAAATGCCAGAACCTTCCGGTCTGCCATGCTCAGAACTCATTGAAAGGAAAAGCCAGGTTCCGTGGGGTCAGGCCCGTCCCAGCTACAGCCCACGGGCTGGTGGAGAGGCTGTCGTGGAGCCCCGGGGCCTGGCTGCCCGTCCTGTGCCCAAACTACTTCTGACATCTGCAGCCTCTGTGAATGACTTGCAAATTCCAGAGTGCAGGGGCTGTTGCCAATGAGGAAATATCCCTGATTTGAAAGTCTCGGTGGGGATTGCATCAGGGAAGGAAACAGGACAAGCAGTAGGCAAGCCAAGGGACCGGACTGCAGGTCTTCAATCTCCCGAGGCACTGATCCCTGGGCACTAGGCGTCCAACCTCCTGGGAGACTCGCTGGCCGAGGTCAGACCCTGCTCCCACTGCCCTCGCAGCTGCCATGCTAAAGTCTTAGCTTCAGTGCAGCCACAGCAGCCCCACAGTGCTGTCAGGACAGGGGGTGAGAAGCTCCCCGCCACACCCCACCCCTACACACGAGACTGTTTAGTTCTAGTTAACTCTACCCCTCCCAGTTACAGAGCCTTCTACTTTTGTTATTTTGGCTGTTTAAAAAATGATCTGCAAAGTATCTTTAAAGAGTAAGGAACTTATATAACTAACAGCAAAACAAATAAAATATGGAACTCAGTTAAAAAATAAGTAATAAAAGCTTAAAATTTCAACTTAAATTTAAAGGCACAATGTTCAAGGTCTGACAGCAAGGCACTTGCCTTGTACATGTCTAAGCCTGGTGTACTGCATATGGCGACCCAAGCATCACCAGGAGTGAGCCCTGAGTACGGAACCAGAGTCGGCCAGAGCACAGCAAGGTTTGACACTCTCCCGCCCTTCCCTATAAACATACTCAGATGCAACACTTCACTAACATATATGGTAACATATATGTTACCATAGATTGCTTCCAAATATTAAATAAAGGTAGTTTCTTTGTGCAACTATGAATTATTTTATTAGTAGAATCAAGTTAGCTAAACCAAAAATCATTATATAATTTATACAAGGAAGAAATCAGAAGTTTGTCTTTGAATGTTATGTATAGTAGAGTTTCATGAGTGCTATATACCATGCTCATACTTTAAAACCTGTATTTGATGAACAAACTTAAACTTTAAATAAATGTTTAAAAAATGATCTGAACAGAGAGGACAGAGATAAGGCACTTGCCTTGCACGAGGCCCACCTGGTTCTATCCGTGGTACCCCATATGGTCCCCAAGCAACATGACGAGTGATCCGTGCTCAAAGCCCAGAGTAAGCCCTGAGATTGCCGGTGTGATACTATCCCACCCACTCTACAAAATACCCCCAAACAGAGCAACCCTTTCTCAACTCGCAACTCTCCATCTTGATTGGAACATCAAACCCAAACTACCAGAGATGACCCCACTGTCCTCCCTCTCATCAGAGAGGCTCCAGACTCACCTACAGACCTTGAGGTCAGAGGTAAAAGGTCAGGACTTTCCTTTTTTCTTCCCTAAGGGCCCCTGCCAAGAGCCTTCCCTGCTCTGATATCATTATCTCTGGCCCCTTTTTCTCGCCACCTCCTTTGTGCCCAGGCTGAGTCATTGGGATTCTCTTTCCTAACCTCTATCTGTCAGGAACCTCATGGCCCTCGGGAACAAGCTCATCCATTTTTTAAAAAGTAAATGAGAGCTGCTGTGTGCAGACACCACACCAGACCCTGGCACACACAGGTGAGCCGAGAGGCCAGGCCCTTGCTGTTACGCCAGCAGGGACTCTTGGGCCCCTCACTTTCGGTGTATCACACATTCCAATTCCACTTCCTCTTTATTTCACTAGAGACACCCGGCTCTCTTTCGCTGGAACCTGCTGGGAATGTCTTCTCTGAGAATAAATGAAAGACCCCAATTATACTGTGGCTACGACTGCCCTCCATCTCTCCAGTACCGCCACTCCGGGCGGGAGCCCAGTCCTGGAAGCCCAGCTGTCTCTCCTGAGTGCTCAGGCTGCCCATCTCTCTCTCCCCCACAGGCTCTGCAGATTGCCTGGGAGACTTGGGGACAGTCTGTGTGTGGTGACTGTGCAGGTTTAGAAGCCAAATGACAGTATCCGTAAAGGCTGGGGACACATCGACATACAGAACCTGTTTCTACATCCCTGGAAGGCCTAGTCAGGAGCCTGAGACTCAGAAACTGGCAGGAACGTTCTCTAGCCAATGACTTTCAAATGAGAGGCAAGAGGCCTAATGCTATGGGACCCAGTTGGGGTGCAGAGGGCTGTGATGGGTGTGGTGTGGAGAGCTGTAGTCAGGCTGAGACCACCAAAGGGAAAAGCCAGCGGTCTCTCCAGGCCTCTCGGTATACCCCAAAAGCTATCATCACAACCGGGTAAAGAAGTGTTCTGTGCTACATTTTCCAGTATGACAGCAGTCAGGTAGATAATGCTGCTTATTTAGAAAAAACGTCTGGAATAGAATAGGTGGATTGTCCTCATAGCGATCACCTACATGGCAACTAAGTAATGGTGAATGGGGAGGGGGAAGTTATTGTGGTGGGGTCCACAGCTCATGGTGCCCAAGGGCTATTCCTGGGTCCCCGCCATAGCCACATACAAGGCAGGTGCTCTACCTGCTGGACTATCTATCCAGCCCGAACAGTGTGAATTTGTTTCCCTATGCCTAGGAAGATGGCAAGCTTCACTTCCCGCCACTCACTGGATCAGCTCTTTTGCAAGCCTCGCGCCTAGCACAGGGCCTGGTGCTCAACGAAAATGTCACATGAACACAGCAAACAGCTACCTGGGCACTGGCCTTGTACAGGTAGGAGTGGGTAGTTCTTGCAATGGCCCCTCCAGCACACTGAGGTAAAAGCCAATTCTCCAGGGCAGAGACTTCGCCAGTCTAGCTCAGACACTCCAATCTCTCTCCATAAATCTCCCCTTCCAAAACCCTCACAGTTCACCTTTCCACACACGCTCTCTGCCATTCATTAACTGCACAGAACAGGCTCCAGCGCTACATACTCATTCCTCCTACCAAGGATCGGGATAATGCTGTGACTCATCTTCCCTCGCAGTTATCAGGGCAGTGTGGCTTCTCACAGGCATGGTGGGGCCACGGCTCACAGGCCAGAGCGCAGGCTCTGCGTGCGGAAACTGGACTCGCTCCCTGGCACCACATGGTCTCCCAAGCACCACTGGGAAGATCCCCTGGAGCAGTTCTGGGTGTGGCCCCAAAACCCAAAAAATAGAAACAAAACAAAAGGGCGGTATGTGCAGCGCCCGGGCCAGGTACCGGGCCTTGAATTTGCCTGGGTCTGCAGTGTTTCGACATTTTGTTCTGCCGGTTGCACCCTTTTGCTTTTTCCAGATACGGTGACCTAGTTTTAGTTGAGAAGAAGCCTCTCCTCAGAGCTGCTTCTCTCTGCATCCCTTGCGGTGGCTGGCAAGGTTGGACCACGAACGAAGGCTCTGGATAAATAAAATCATCGAAGCTGGCCCACGAAGCTCCCCCGAAGGCCTCAGAGGCGGGGCTGTCCCAGAGCTTCACTCCTTGCTGAAGAGGCCAGCATGCACTGCCCACAGGCTGTATCTCCCTCTCCCACCAGGGCACCCCAGTGGACACACATTTAGACATGAAGGGACCACCCCGTGTTGAATGCCCAGAGAGGACAGAGCCCTCTCATGCCAAGCCACTCTCTTGGGCCGGGGTGAGGTAGCAAGTCCTGGCAGAAGTATTTGGATCTTTCTAGAGCTAATTACTCCCTCTGGGCCTTCCGACCTCCATCCTGGAGAGCCCTCCATGGTGAGGCGAGCCCATTGCGGAGGGGAAACCTTTGAAATTGTGCTAAACAGCTCCCGGGCTTCAGGAATTCTAACAATTCCAAGCAGCCTCTCTTTCTGTGGATCTGTCACGCCTCTTCCAGAGGATGTCTGAGAGAGAGAGAGAGAGAGAGAGAGAGAGAGAGAGAGAGAGAGAGAGAGAGAGAGAGAGGAGGAGGAGGATAGAACAGGCCCCAGAGAGCTGGCTCTCTTCACAAAGGGGAAACTGAGGCTCTCAGGGATGCTTCTGGGGTTAGGCAACATCTAAATCTCACAGCATGGGGGATTTCCAATCGGTTCTTTTTTTTTTTTTTTTTTTTTTGGGTCACACCCGGCAATGCTCAGGGGCTACTCCTGGCTCTGCACTCAGGAATTACTCCTGGCGGTGCTCGGGGACCATATGGGATGCCGGGGATTGAACCCAGGCCAGCACAGGCCGGCCACGTGCAAGGCAAACGCCCTACCTGCTGGGCTATCGCTCCAGCCCCTCCAATCGGTTCTTACCCTACAAAATTCCTGGGTGAGGAAGACGAGCTGGGAGGGAGTGAGAAAAGTCTGTTCTCGGCTGAGGATGCACGCTGGCCCGGCCCGTGGTGAGCACACCGGCCCAGCAATGTGCAAGACCGCCAGCCCATGCCTGGCGCAGAAGGGGCCACTGGATTTGTAATCACTCTTTATCTAATGTTTTTTCCAGCGTGTCCACCAGCCACAGACAGGAAATGGTGTCTCTGGGTTTAAGAGCTTCTGAGATCCCAGGAGCCTGGTTGGGGCAGTTTCAGGGATGAAGCTAGTGTGGAGACGTAGGCTGGGAAGTAAGAGCATTTCCCCATTCATCTTCACTCAGCTTCGGGGCTTGGGACTCCTGCTCCTCATTTTCAGTCCAAGTGTTGCTTTATCCCGAGGTGTCCCGAGACGCCCCCAAAGGGTTTCTACTCTCTCCTGACAGGGCAGCAACGGTGGTTCTGCTGCGCCTGGCTCCCAGAGTCTCGCCTCAACACTGGGGTCTCATTCACAGCAAGAGCAGAGCAGGCAGCCCACGTGAGCTGGGGAGAACAGATTCGCATTCAGGCTGAAGGGCAGTGCGGCTGCTGCAGCCGCTGTCAGACACTGTAAGATGCACCTACTTACAACAGCTCTTGGAGTCTCACTGCCGCGTTTCCAGGGCAGTGATGGTCCCGCCTCTCCTACAGAACATCAACAACCACTTGTACGTGATGAGAACATGCTCCGTCACACTGAGGAAGAAGCCACCGACATGCTGGAGAACCACTCATCACAGCTGTGGCCTGAACTCTATGGCCCCAAAGCTGAGAAAAGCCCTGGCCTAGAGTCTGGCTGTTGATCAACAGGTAACTCAGGCCGCAGGCGGCAATCGCCCACATCGGTGAGGTCACTCTTATGAAGAAGCGACTTTGTCTTTCCTCTGGAAGGAAATGTATGACGTGTCAGGGAGCCCCCAAGGATGCCCCGCGCAGCTGTAGGAGTCTGAGGAAACAGTGAGCTCATCAAGTGGAATTCTGTCAGCCAGGCCGCAGGGCCGAGTGACTCACGTCTCCGGTATCCCATAGTGGGAGGAACAAGGTCTAGACGAGGTAGTTTTCTTCTACTCTCTGCCTCGGGAATTCCAGGCTGCTTGCTCAGAAGCTCCGAGAAGGCAGGCTTGTGAGGGGCTCAGACAATCACACTCCCGTCTCCAGGATTCAAGGAGGGTGAAGGCCCAGCCAGACCCAGGGGGTGAGGAGGGATGAGAGAGTGTGACCCCCACACTCCTCCTGGCCACTTACACTGGGGAGAGGCGGAGACATCACTGGCTTCTGCTTCACTGCTGGCACATTTCATTCTGGCCACTCTGAGCAGCTATGCGCCCCATGGTAAGAGAGAGAGCGGAGAGCGTTCGACTCTCACACTCCAGAGAGGAGCTGGACGCAGACCACGAGGCATGGTGCGCCCTCAGCTCTGCTCCTTCCCAGGGGGAGACTGGCTCCAATATTCCTGCCCGAGGACATCCAGTTCCTGCTGGTCAAAAGTACCGGCAGTGACCAGGACTTTCCCCAGCAACCCAGCCACTGTGGGGCAGTTCTCCGTGTTGGTTTTCACACTGTGCAACTTCAGGCCTTGTTAAAGATCTGAGTTCTGGGACAAGCATAGAACAATCACCAGCCTTCCTCTTCGTGGTAACGCTCTAGGTGTTTGCTGAGATCTCACCTGGCTCGCCCTTACCTTACCTTCATTTCCTGTTCTGGTTTCTGGACTGTCTCTATCCTTACTTCTGGTCCTGCCTTTGGGTGACCCGGTTCAGAGCTAGTCCCTGAACTGAACCTGCACTCTCTTCTTGGCCCCCAAAGCAAAGAGCTCAGGAAAAAATTCAATCTGCATGGCACTTTACATTCCTTCTTTGCACAGTACTATCAAGTACTGACTCAAACCGAGTTTCTAGCCTATTCCTATCAGGGATTTGCATATAATCCATGCTTTTTAGCTACTTATGAACCTTGATAAAGGGATGCCCATTCATCCCTACAATCCTACATTCTGACCTATTCTTTTAACCTACTGAGGCTTTGTGGGATCTCATCCCATACTAACCCAAGGACGCTTGGCTATCTCCTATCAATGATCCACTCACACCATGCAAAGTTCTTATGTATGGGCGGGGTTGGGAGGCAAGTCTTCAGGGTCACATCAGCAACCACCACATGCTGTGCTCAGGCTAAGTAACCGCCATTGCCTCGGGTGATTAGTCAGGGCTCTGGGGCGTCACCTCACTGCAAGGCCACCAAACCCACATCTTCTCCTCTTGTCCACAGACCTTTAATAAGGGACATTTCTTTAGCCAAAGGAATTATTCCATGACTTCAGCGACTGACACAGACTATTCCATGAGGTATTTTAGAAAACCTTCTCAGATCCCACAAATATCCCGGTAGGTGGTCTGGGAGGCTCCCTCACCATTCTGCCATTACATAGGAGCATTAGCCACAAGGCCTGGATGTTAAAATCTTCAGGAAACTACAAAGGGTCTCCTCAGACATCTTGACATCAGCGGCCCTTTCATGACCCGCTTGCAGAGGCCACAAGAAGGGGCTTTGAGAACTGCTCCGTAAAACCAAGTCCCAGCATCTGTGGTCAGACAAGAAAGATCCCAGTCAGCCTGAGCAGCTGGTCTGACAAGTAAGTGAGAAGTGGGTGGCCTTCTAGGAAAACATCAAGAGGTCATGGAAGTCTGTGGAAAGTCTCCTCCCCCAGCCCCAGGAACACCCCGCACCCCATTCCAAACAGCTGCCTTAGCTCTGAGTCCTGAAAATTCACTTGGGCTCTAAGCAATTGCCTTGGAATGACCTTGCAGCCCTGCCCAGAACTGACACCTAGTTCTCTGGACAAGGAAAGATGGAGAAAAGTGCCTTGTTCTCTTCCCTAACAGTTTCCCAGGCCAGGATGTGGATGCAGCAGGCATCCAGCCAATGCTGGAAGAAAGGGAGATACGAAGCTTTGCATCAGAAAACCCGAGTCCTAAGTGATAAACTCTAAATATCTGCAGGGCTAGCCACAATGTGTAAACTAAGAGGGAGAGAGATGCAGAGTCAGAGAGAGAGACAGAGAGAGAAAGAGAGGAAACTGGGGTACCTGCTATTAAGGCAGCATGGGGGTGGGTGGGAGGGGGGGGGTACATTGGTGGTGGAAATGGGGCACTGGTGGAGGGATGGGTGCTGGTATACTGTATTACCAAGAACCAATTATGAACACCTTTGTAATTGTATGTTTCACGGTGGTATAATAAAAAATTAAAAAAAAAAAAGAAAGAAAACCCGAGTCCTTCCAGTATAGGGAAGAGCTCGCCAATGTATATATTCTCTCCTGTCAATTCCACATGGTGAAGTTTCTGCTTTTTATATGCTCCAACTCATTTCCCACTCAGATGCTAAGTGGCCAACAGACACACTCAAGAAACGCACCTTTGAGGAAGCGCCTCTGACAGGGTCCTTTTCCCAGACTAACGTTTCTCTAATGGCAAATGAGTCTTTTAGTTTGTTTTGTTTTGGGGCCACATCTGACGGTGCTCAGGGGACTTCATATGCGGTGCTGCAGATCAAACCTGGCTGGGCTGCATGGCAAGGGGTGCCCTACCCACTGTACTATCAGCTCTCCAGTTCCTGAATCTTGCCATTTCTCTAACTGACATTTTAGTCACCTTAATTTTATCAAGATATCAATGACTGGGGCTGGAGCAATAGTACAGCAGATAGGGCGTTTGCCTTGCATGCGGCCAACCTGGGTTTGAATACCCGGCATCCCATATGGTCCCCTCAGTACCGCCAGGAGTAATTCCTGAGTGCAGAGGAGGAACCCCTGAGCATCGTCGGATTGACTCAAAACGCAAAATAAAATAAAATAAAATAAAGTAAAATAAAAAAATTTAAAAAGACACCAATGACTTTCCTGTGCTAAGAAGCCCAAATTCTCTCTCGTCACTCAAGAAGACTGTGTTAAAGTTCTTTTGCTAAAGAGAAGTCATGGAAGACGCTGTTTAAGAAAATGACTTATCTGAGGCTGGAGACAGAGTACTGAGCACAGGGCATTTGTCTTGCACACAGCTGATCTAGATTTGATTCCTGGCTCCCCATATAGTCCCCTGAGCCCCACCAGAAACCATCCCTGATTGCAGAGTCAGGAGTCAGCTCTGAGAACCACTGGGTGTAGCCCTAAAATAAAATAAAACAAAACAAAAACAGTCGACTGTCTTAGCAGGCAAGGCAACGCCATGAAGGAACGGTCTTCAGTGTGCTTCTGATTTCTACTTGGCGTATGGTTCTCCTAGATTCCTCACCCACAGGAATCAAAATTTAGAGTTTGCATTCCTGGAAAGAACTGGGGTCAAACAGAGTGTCCCCTTTAGGCATCTAGCATGGTTTTACTGGCTATATGGTTAGGTCTAGATCCTGTCAATGAAGCTTCTAGTCTCAGTGAGGAGATAGATAAAAAGTGGGTGTGGACTATCCCCTAGGAGGTGGTAAAGCGCAGTCAGAGGGCTGGGGAGACAACTCAGGCTCAGGGGTGCATGTTTCACACGTGCAGTACCCCAGTACCACATGGCTCACCCCAAGCACTGCTGAGGTGGCCCAGGTGGTCCGACCACAGCTCCTTGAATTGAGCCCTTATGGCCCAGCTGGCCACACCAGGAATGGCCACTGGGCACACTCCATGAGCAGTACTTAGGAGGCTGACACCCCTGTGCAATAAGGAAAAATAAAAAGTGAAGACAGAGTGAAACTGAGTGGGCAACTGTGAGCTCCAACAAGGTCCGTGATAAAGCAAATGAACTACAGGACTCGGCCACAGCCACTCCCTCGCCTCCCCAGGGAGCTGCATCTGAAACACGCTGACAGCACAGTCTCATCCTGCCAGCCGAGAGGCGCAGCTCGTTCCCAGGCTATAATGTGGCCTGGACAAGCTCCCAGGGTGCTCGCTGTGCTCTAGGAACTCATGACATGAGTCACGAGGGGAAAATGTAAAGACCACAGACTGGGCAGGACATTCTCAGCGCCCATATAGGGCCATTTCAGCCCTGCCTTGCCTCTGCGCTGGTCCCGGCTCAGCTGGAGGCTCAGGCATGCTGAAGGCAGATGGAGCACA
The DNA here is from genome assembly GCA_021461705.1 of Cryptotis parvus. Classification (NCBI taxonomy): domain Eukaryota; kingdom Metazoa; phylum Chordata; class Mammalia; order Eulipotyphla; family Soricidae; genus Cryptotis; species Cryptotis parvus. Next base: position 83,730 of record JAJIBD010004726.1, on the reverse strand, counting down.
CATCCCTGGAGGGTCCCCTGCAACACATCCCCTCAAGAAGGAGAGGTGACTGCCTGTTCCGGCTGCCCACAAACCCTGCTCCAAAGGGTAGAACTGAAAAATGTTTGCTGGTTTCATTGTTTGGGTGGAGAAGTTGCTGGAAGCTAAATCTAAAATTTAGTCATCAAGAGAGAGGAGTCACAGCCCTAGAGCCACTTGCAAACGTTGACCTGGGTCAGGTCGGCAGCCCTCAGACCATCTGGAAGAGTCACAAAACATGGCCTGGCCCAGAGGGATCATTCTGATTCAGCAGGTCCAGGCAAGGCGCCAGCAGCTAGGTTTTTTTTTTTTTTTTTTTTTTTGGCTTTTTGAGGGTCACTTCCGGCAATGCTCAGGGGTTACTCCTGGCTCTGCACTCAGGAATTACTCCTGGCGGTGCTGAGGGGACCATATGGGATGCCGGGATTAAACCTGGTTTGGCCGCATGCAAGGCAAACGCCCTCCCTGCTGAACTATCGCTCCTGCCCCAGCAGCGGCAGTTTTTAATTGATTCCGATGCTTGGTTAGAGTTGGGAACCATCCTGTGGCAGCTGACTGAGAGAGCACTCAGGGATTCCCGCCCTCTGTGTGCACACCCTTGGGTCACTTCCCTTCTCCTGGAGGGGCTCGTCCTGTGGCCAGTGGTTGGAGGTTGGCCCCTGGGATTAGGTTACAAGACCATGTTTCTGTTCCTTTTCTTCTGTTGTAATGGAAGATCACTGTCATGCTTTAGGGCAGCTTTAGCAGACCATGTGGAGAGAAACAAAGGGTTCCAGCCAACAGCCAGCAGGAGACCGAAGTCTGGACAACTGCATGCACCAGTGTGGGAGAGGACGCCCAGCCCGATTGACAGCGTGACAACAGCCCCACTAGACTGAGCAGAGTCAACTCCATAAGCCACTTGGGACTCCTGACCCTCAATCTAAGTGACATAACACATCCCTGTTGTTTGGGACTGGAGAGATAGTACAGAGGGTAAGGAGCTCCCTGGCACTGCACATGGTCCCCCGAGAACTGCCAGGAGTGATCCTTGAACAGTGTCAGGAGGAAGCCCTGAGCCAATGCTGGGTGTGGCCTCAACAAACAAAAAAAAAATTGTTGTTTGATGCTGCGAAATCTGGAGGTAATCTGTGACATACAGCTCATAACTAATACATTTTCCTGGTCCAAAGGGCGAGTTCTTGCGCCAGAGCAGGTCTTCCAACCTTTCCTTTTCCATTGCAGACCCTTAGAGTCACTTAATTGCTGAGCAGGACGGGCCAGCGTACCCTGGTCCTGGCTTTTCCTTGTGGCTTTGCCTGAGCTGTTTACTGTGCCAGGAAAGCTCTCTCTCCACCCACACTGCGCCTGCTCCACAGTGCTCCCCTCAACATTCACACCACATCCCCCTGGCTTTTTGCCCCCTCTGGAGTGCTCTCACTGTGGAAGAGGACATGGAACAAGGAAGACTGACAAGACCAGGAGCATAGGACTTACCTCGATCTGGTTGATGACGGAATTGTCAAACTTGAACCCGGGAATCCTCTTGTCGCTGCACACCACACCCACGTCCTCTGTGTGCTTGCAGTCAGTGACGCCCCAGCCGTTGGAGGAGCAGGCAGCGAGGGTGGCCTCTTTGCGGTGCAGTGGACATTGTCCAACCAGATGGGCCCTGATGGAGGCACAGAAGAGAGAACATGGGCATTATGTTAAAACTAGAGTCTGTAGGAGCCTTGGCAAGTTACGCTGAATGAGGATTTTACTCTGGCACCTGTGAGCAGCCACCCATGACTGTCTACGTGTGATTATCCAGCATCTAGGGGCTGGGAGACAGAGAGACAGTTAGGGTGTAGGAGGCCCGTGAGCAACCACCCATGACTGTCTACGCGTGATGATATAGTATCTAGGGACTGGGAGACAGCGACACAGTTAGGGGTGTAGGATGCCCTTGAATATCTACCCATGACTGTCTATGTGTGATGTTACAACATCTAGGGGCTGGGAGACAGAGAGACAGTTAGGGTGTAGGATGTCTGTGAGCAACTACCCATGACTGTCTACATGTGATGATATAGTATCTAGGGACTGGGAGATAGCGATACAGTTAGGGTGTAGGATGCCTCACACGCTTCCAACCTGGGTTCAATCCCCAGCACCACATGGTTTCTAGAGCACCAGTGGGTGCTGTCCTGGAGGCCCCAGGTAAACCACAGCACCACAGGACCCAAGTAACAGCGTATCCTTTGAACTGTCAGGTGGGTCGGTGGCTGAGAATCACCATCAGCCCTGAGTCTCCTGAACACTAGTGGGGAGTCCTGCCCCCAATTATAAAATAAACTAAAACTACAATGAATCTAGTTCTAGACCATCTGGAGTCCCTTGCGTGAGCAGCTGAAGAGGTTGACTGAGAGTGATCAGAGCTGGGGGATACAGCAAGAAGAGACCGAGGTGGCTCTGGGCTGAGGTGGCTTTTTCTTCTCCATCACAGATGCAGGTATCTGGGCTGAATTCCGGCATAGGGTTATGTGCAAGTTAGTAAAAACACAGGGCTCAGATTGTTTGACCCTTGGCCAGAGTTACTCTAAAGTGCTGATGGTGATGCTCAGAGATCTGCAAAGGCATAAGCCGGATTCTTCATCTGTGGCTGCAAAGCTGAGCACAGTGGTCCAGGGCCTTTTCACTTGCTGTTTCCCTCCCACCCTTAGGGAGGTTGATGAGGAGGCTTTGTTATTCTCCTTATTATTTTCACAACACAAATTACTTTTTTGGGAGGGTCACACCCGGCAATGCTTAGGGGTTACTCCTGACTCTGCACTCAGGATTTACTCTTGGCGGTGCTGGGGAACCCTATGGGATGCCAGGGATTGAATCCGGTCGGCTGTATGCAAAGCAAACGCCCTACCTGCTGTGCTATCGCTCCAGCCCCCAAATGACATTTATTAAACACACGCATTAAGCCAGATTTTTACAGGTATAAACTCATTTATCTTCAAATTACCTTCAACAATCTACGAAAGTAGACACTGCTCATGCTATTCAGATGAGGGGACAGTGGGAGAGAGATATTAAGTAACTTAAGTTACACATTAATAAATTACAGAAGCACGTCTTGGAGTTTTGTTCACGGGGTTCTACAGTGTATCCCCTTACTATACGCTAAGGCCTTTCAAAATAAATACTTTTAAAACATTCTCTTTTTTTTGCACAGTGAGAAATGCTTTTATATGTCTGTATATGTATTTCAGGATTCCTAAGAGCAGCTGCCCTTATGTGTGGTTTGCTTTGGCCTGTTCTAGTAGTCTATTTAATTTCCTATTTAAAAATGAAATGGTAGGGGCTGGAGCGATAGCACAACGGGTAGGGCATTTGCCTTGCATGTAGCTGACCCGGATTTGATCCCCGGCATCCCATATGGTCCCTGAGCACCACCAGGAGTAATTCCTGAGTGAAGAGCCAGGAGTAACCCCTGAGCGTCACCAGGTGTGACCCAAAAAGCAAAAAAAAAAAAAAAAACACCCACAAATAAATAAATAAATAAATAAATAAATAAATAAATAGATGAATGAATGAAATGGTGGCCATGGAAGGTTGAATTATAGATCCTTGAATTGATCATAGTTTACTCATTATTACTATTATTGTTAGTTGCAGGGTTACGCCCAGCAGTGCTCAGGGGTGACTCCTGGCTCTGCTCTGGGATGATTCCTGGAGGTGTTTAGGGGACCATATGGGGGTCCCTATATAGAACTGGGTTGGCTATATGCAAGGCAAGGGCCCTACCCACTGTGCGATCATTCTGACCCTGAGGTGGCATTTTTATTTACACATCACAGATGTAAAGATCTGACTCTGAGAGTGTCACCGGTGCCCTGGTACCTTGGTCCTCAATTTCCCATTCAGAGTGTCCACCTCAGACTTGCTGTCCCCGCCAGTCTCCCCACAGGGTGACCAGCTTCATTTCAGAAGCAGAAAAGTAGGGCTTGACTGGAGCCAGAGTCTTAGGGGGTCTCTGGGACACTGGGCTCCTTCTGGGCCTTCAGTAGAGAACTGAGCGAGCGAGCACTGAGAAGGTTAATAACAGTGAGACACCACCTCACACCCATTAGGATGGAGGCCATCAGAAAATAACAAATGTAGCCAAGTTATAGAGAAACTAAATCCATGGGGTGGCTTCCAGGAAAGTCGCTCACCACCAGCAACTTGTCAGACAACGAGGCTGGTGGTTTCACATGAGGGATTGAGGATGACGCTGACCTGATCAGGCCCAGTGGCGCTGGGCACACCCAGGCCACCTCAGCGACACTGAGGACCTCCAGGGCCACCCCAGCAGTACCATGTGGTGGTGGGGATAGAATTCGGTGGGAGGTGTCATGCTCCCTCCGGCACAGTTAGCAGGAATGCACCGTGGTGCAAATCCCACGGAAACAGGCTGAAGTTTCTCAAGAAGTTAGGAACAGGACTGGCGTGCCAAGGCTGCATGCAGGCTTCATCTGCAGGAGGCCTGGGTTTGATTCTAACACACCACGCAGGGCTGTCTCTCCACTCCCCACACCCCTGCGCTGCTACGAGCGAACAGCCCACACTGTTTTTGTTTGGAGCCCACAGACAAAAAAGAAATTAAAAATAGAAATGCCATAGGATCCCCAAACCCCACCTATAATTATACATTTAAGGATTGAAAGCCGGTAGGCTAAGGGATAGTATGAACACATCCATGCGCATTGTGGAACTCTGCCCCTATGGCCGGAAGCAGCCAGGAGTCACGACACATAATGTATGCACATGATAGTCCTCAACCTAGAAAGCACTGAAAGGAACTGACACGGTCTGCAGGACAGACGACCCTTGAACTCACTGGGCTACGTAAACAACAGCAAAAAGACACACGCCATCTGACTGCACTTAGACGTCTAGGAGTCAAAATCACAGAAACCAAGCGGTGGTTGTGAGGGAATGAAATAGAACAGAAATAGAACGGCGGCTGCCAGGGGCGGGGAGGGGTGAGGCTGAATGAGGCGGGGTTTGGGGTTTGCAAGCAGAGAGCCCTGGAGGTTGACTGCAGAACCGTGAACACACAGACTGAAAGCGGTGGAAACAGAACATTTTGTTTTGTGGATTTCACTACATTGTTTAAATTTTAAGAGCTACAGGCTTTTCAAACAGTGATTTTTTTTTAATTTAAGTGAATTACAGAATGAAAGGAAAAATAGAACTCTCATTTTGCTTAGGGCTCCATCTGGGGCTCTGGCAGATGAATCAGATACCTGGACTCCAATTCCCTTGGCCTCAGGCGTGGGCATGATTTGGCCAGTGACCTCACCCAGCCCACTTCTCATTTCTCAAGACTCAGTGAGAGTCAGTGCCAGGGCCTGGTAAGTATAAGCTTTTTCCTTTTCCTTTTTCTAGGAAGTGAGAAAAAAAAGAACCCCAAAGCTTCCTGGCCCAAGGCAAAGAGGGGGGAGGAAAACTCCTCCTGATGTAGAGATGAGAAAACTGGGAGAACAGGGACGCTTCCGGTCAGGGAGGACTTGGGGGTCTGTCTGCAGCCTTGGAGGCCCGGCTGCAACGTGTCCACTGTGATGGATGGCTGTCTGGGCAGGGGACAGCGGCTCTGAAGAGCTGCAGCGAACAAAGAGCTTATTGAAAACATCTGGGCTGATGGTTTCCAATTGGTTTCTCCATTTGGCCCAGTTTCCAAGCCGTCAAGCTCAACTGAAACACATGCTCCCTAATCGCTTGGCGTTTCAACAACAAACCCATGTTTGTCTTGTTAAGTGCTAGCAACGGAAAAGACCCTCCATATTTAAGATGAGTCTGGTCCTTGGGACGCCCTGCCCCAGAGCAACCCCAGGGAAAATGCCTCCAGAGCTGGCTTCATTTTCTGACAAGGAGCATTTAAAGTGAGCACCCTTTGGAGTGGATAGTAACTAGGTGGGTGTAGAGAAACCTCCCACCCCAAAGGCGCTCTCCTCTGTGGCATCAGTTAGTCCCTACAAACCCCCTACATCGTCCAGTCTAGCAAAACACGAAATATAAATTTCTACTTAGCCAAGATTGCAGCACTGTGTATGGAATATGCATTCCATGGTTTCGCCACGATGGTTTTTGGTACTTTTTGGTGGGTGTAAGGAAAGGTTTGGGCCACATCCCAGCTCAGGGCGACTCACAGATTGGTGCTCACTCCCAGAGGAGCTTGGAGGACCATGTGGTCCTGGGCTCAAGCCTGAGGCTCCAGCATGCCAGCTCACATTCTAGCCTCTGGGCTCTCTTCCGGGCCCCTCAGATGGCTCTTCTGTACATTCACTGCCTATCTATCAGGCTGTTCTGATGCCACAGCCACCAGCTTCAGTTTGCCTGCTGACCACAGCAGACCCCAGACAATTCCCCAGGGGCCCGTGCAGAGCTGCTAAGAGTAGTGACCCTGCAGACACAAGCTGAGCTCAGACTTTGAAGACAAAAAGCCAGTCAATGGGAAACAAAACACCCTTTGACTCTTACTTATTAACTCCATGAAATTATTCTCCTTATGAATAGAATGCTTCTTAAACATCACTTTGAATGTTTACAGAAATGAACATGCCATTTAGAAGTCAGAACTACAGATAATATTCCATCTGAAGGCCAGAGTGTTACCCAGAGCTGCAGGAGTGAGGGCCATGTTCAAACAACAACCCCTGGACCCTACTGTGGCCAACACAGGCTTTCTCCCAGTTCTGCAGAATCGCATTGCGGAGAGGGGTGCTGTTAGTGGTGGTGGTCAGCCCTAAACATGGGCACTGGTGGGGACCTACTAGGACTTTAGGTGGCTGAGAGACACCTGAGCGTGGAGACAAGAGTAGCTGCCAGGACCTGTGGCTTCCACGAGCTCAGAGACATCTTAGGTGGAGCAGAGATCCCAGGAGGTGCAAGTCCTGCTTCGTCATGGCAGCTCCAGTTCAACACAGTGGATGGTGGTGAGCGCATCCAGCAGGGCTGCCGAGGAGCTCAGCTGCAGTGGTCCTAGTTCAGCATGTGGCCAGTCCGCAGGAGAAACCGCAGGGCACAGATCACATTCTCCCCACCCACAGCCCCGGAGAGTTCACCAACCAGGTTTAATGTTCTCAAAACGAACCCAGATTACTGGTGTCCATTTGCCCAGTGCTTCCAATTATCAACTGCTGCTGGTGAAATTCAAATACACACACTTATATTTCAAAGGTCTCTCATCCCGTGAGCTGGGTGGCTCTTTCCACGGACAGCATAATCCTTAGGTCCCAGAGATATGAGCATTAAAGGAACAATTGGCATCCATTATGAGCATTAAAGGAAGGACCAGTTGGCGTCCATTGATCACTTGATCACTTGAATCCCGTTATTCATCGATTTGCTCGAGAGGGAGCCAGTAACATTTCCATTGGACCCTATCACATGCCAATGTAGCCCGATGGCATCTGGTTGATTCATGAATATGAAGAGCCTCATTCATATTCAATGGAGCTCGTTGGCGTCCATTACGAGCATTAAAGGACCAGCTGGCGTCCATTTCTCCTTTCGCCTCTTAGTACTTCACCGTTCCCACACCTTGATGGGTTCGCGGCCCACAGAGATGAGCAACCCCGCCCTCCTCTCTCACTGCTTCTCTCCCTGCTGACCCTCTGTCCAACATCAGTCACTTCCCAGGTCCCAGCGGGATCTTTATTCCGGATAAATAGCCCCTCCACAATCTCCCCAATCTCCTTCTGCTCCACAGCCACAACCCCACCTCAACCTTCTAGAAATTTCTAGTTCTGGCACCTCAGCAGAGCTGCGTGTCCCTGCAGTGGGCACAGCACTGCCCCTCCTCCACCTCATGCTTCCCTCCCCGCCCTCCATGATCTCTACAGACCATGGTTCTGAACCCTTCACTCACCACTCCCCTCCTTAAAACTCTTTCCCTCTTTATCCTTGGATAACAAAGACTGAGCATTAAAGGAATGATTGGCATCCATTATGAGCATTAAAGGAAGGACCAGTTGGCGCCCATTGATCACTTGAATCCCGTTATTCATCGATTTGCTCGGAGCGGGTGCCAGTACCATTTCCATTGGACCCTATCACATGCCAATGTAGCCCAATGGCATCTGGTTGATTGAGGAATATGAAGAGCCTCATTCATATTCAGTGGAGCTCCCCACCTTCCCAGGGACCCTGTGCTTATTCCTGGCAGGTAATCATGGGCTGGGGAAAAACGACCTCATCCATCTTATCTGATCACGGGTAAAATTTAAGTTCTAAGAAGTAAAATAGGGGCTGGAGTGATAGCACAGCGGTAGGGTGTTTGCCTTGCACGAGGCCAACCCAGGTTTGATCCCCGGCACCCCATATGGTCCCCAAGCACCACCAGGAGTAATTCCTGAGTGCAGAGCCAGGAGTAACCCCTGAGCATCACCAGGTGTGACCCAAAAAGCCAAAAACTAAATAATAATAATGATAATAATAATAATAATAATAATAATAATAATAAAGTAAAATAAAGTTGTTACTGAAAAGCTCCATCTACATGTTTATTTTTTACATTTTGAAAGTTCATGTTTTAAAATAATTAGACTTAGGTTTCCTGGAATAGAAAACATTAATCTGATGTTATCCCTGGATTGTTTAACTGACAGGATAAACAGAGATGTGGAAATATGAATCAGCATCTGGAATATTCTGTAAAGAAACAGGAAATGCATTTAAAAGCCCAGCACTTGTGAAGTGATCTTTGCCATTTTTACTCTCTTCATAGCTGAGGCCCCAGGGACAATTTTTTAAAATAGCTTTTTAGCGTTGTTGGTAGACATATGAGTCTTGTCTTCACAGTGCACGCAGACCTGCTCGATCCACCTTTTCATCAGGAGGCTCAGAGCAGAATTGGCCTGACTTCAAGGACTTCATTATCTCTGTCCCCAGATCAGGGACAGTTTTAAAGACCATTCTACTGGAAGTACTTTCTGCTGGTCTGCTTATTCTGAGGGGAAATATTCAATTATAAAGAGGTGAAACACATAAATGTCACTTCCTTGCTATGATAATTTCTAGGATAACAGAACCCAAGGATTGGACAGGATTTAAACAGGGATGATTCCAACAATGCCCAAGCCTGGCTATTCCATTTACAGTGACTTAGGAGACTTGAATCCTGGTCACCAGCCCAGACCTTTCAACCTGGGATATTTTAGGATAGTCACCGCAAGGGATTCTTACATCATTCTCATGGCAAGAACTCTGTAGTATGGGCTGAGGTCTGCTCTGCTCCAGCAGCCAGACCCTCCTTGCCAAGGGACCTGCCTTTGCCTTACCAAGGGGCCTGGGAGTCTGGGGGTGCAGGGAGACAGTCTCAAGCACTCCAGCCCAACTTCCAGATGGAGAGACTGAGGCCAAAGAAGAGAAGTGTCTTGCTCTAAAGCTACAGTGGGTGAGGTCGGCATCAAGACCGTGTACCCGTTGTCCCTCAAAGCTCTCAACAAAAACAAAAGCGTTTTACAAAGAGCGTGGGCTGAAGAGAGAGGTGCAGAGGTCAAGACGTTCAGACCAGAGAGAGTACAGTGGGTAAGGGGGCCTGACTTGGCCGAGGCTGACCCAGGTTTGATCCCCAGCAATCCCGTTAGGTCCCCTGAGTACCGCCAAGAGTGATCCCTGAGTACAGGGCCAGGCCCAACCCCTGAGTATCACCAAGTGTGGCCCCCAAACAAATAAACAAAAAGAAGAGATTAAGACGTTTGCCTTGCCTGGAACCAAACCCTGGTTTCCTTCCCTAACACCACATACGCTGAGTACCATCAGGAATGATCCATGAGTGGAGAGCCAGGAGTAAGCCCGAGACAGCCAAGTATGGCCCCAAAACAAAAGAAAAAAAAAATTTGACAATAGAGAAAATAAAAAAAAAAACAACAACCAAAGGTGAAAATTCCAAAGCAGCTCTGAACCATGAAGGCCCAGCCCAAAGAGCATGTTGTTGTACAAGTGAGATGGTGCAAAATGGAAGGCATTTGCCTTGCATGTGCCTGACCTGAGTTTGGGCCCAGGCATCCCATATGGTTCCGTGTGCCCACCAGGAGTGAGCTCCGAGTGCAGAGTAAACCTTGAGCAATACCAGGTGTGAGTCAAAAAGGGAGAGAGGAAAAGAGGGAGGGGGGGGGGAGGAAAGGAGGAGGAAGGAAGGAGGAAAAGAAAGAAAATAAAATAAGGAAGTGAAGGAAGAGGAAGGAAGGAAGCAAAGAAGGAAGGAAGGGAGGGAGGAAGGAAAGAAAAATAAAGAAAATAAAGGAAGAGAAAGGGAAGAAAGAAAAGGAGTGAGGGAGGCTGGGAGACCTCTACTGACAGGAGGAAGGGAAGGCAGAAATGGTTTCTGAAAGGAAACGTTCTTGGTGGCTGGAGCGAGTGGGCACTGCCATGCCCGCTGGCCTGGAGAGAGGAGCCAAATGTGAAGAGGCTGGGGGGTGGGGGGGCACAGCCTCCCGGTGGCCCAGGTCCAGCCACCTTCCAGGAGGAGACTGAGCCCTGCTACAGCAGAGACGCCCCGACAGAGCCGGGACACCCCTTGGCAGCAGTCTCTGCCCCCACCTCCCACAGTCTGGGGATGGCCTTGATGGAGCTGCAGGGGTCCCAGGCAGGCCTCACCTTCGCCCCTTGCCGTAGGAGGAGCTGGCGGTCCAGGCCTTGGCCTCCACATAGCCCAGCTCCCGGCAGACGACGTGGGGCGCGTGGATGGAGAAGTCGTCGCCGCACACGGTGCCCCACTGCCCGTCGTAGTACACCTCCACGCGCCCTCGCTGTGTTTCCGCTTCTGGCCCGCCAGGCGCAGCTGGATCTTGGCGGTGTCCGCGGGCACCTGTGGCCGGTGGTACTCGGGCTCGGGCTGCTGGAAGTACTCGGGGTAGTGGGGCCAGACCTCGTACTGGGCCAGGCTCAGGGAGGGCAGGAGCGAGAGCACAGCCAGGCAGCTGCGGAGGCAGGTGGCGCCACTCGGCTCCATCCCGGGCCTCCTGCGGTGGTAGGAAGGCCGGCGGGTGGTTCCTGAAAGGGAAGAGAGCTGCGGGTTACTGGAGTGCCCGTGGTTTGCTTCCTTTAGTTTTGAGGAGTGTGTAGGATTGCTCCCAGCGACTTTATGTGGCGCCAGAGACTATGGGCTGCATGCAAGGGGAGGACCCTGGCATCTCCGCTTTCTTTGTCTCACACTGAAAGAGTGAAAGATTCTCACCCTTCTTGATCCAGTTCCTGTACATCTCTCTCTCTCTTTCTGTCTCTCTTTCTCTCTCTCTCTTTCTGTCTCTCTCTCTTTCTGTCTGTCTCTCTGTCTTTGTCTCTGTCTCTCTCTGTCTCTATCTCTTTCTGTCTCTCTCTGTCTCTTTCTCTTTCTGTCTGTCTCTCTGTCTTTGTCTCTGTCTCTCTCTTTCTGTCTCTCTCTCTTTCTGTCTCTCTGTCTCTGTCTCTTCTCTCTGTCTCTCTCTGTCACACCCGGCAATGCTCAGCAGTTACTCCTGGCTCTGCACTCAGCAATTACTTCTGGTGGTGCTCAGGGGACCATCTGGGATGCTGGGGATTGAATCTGGGTTGGCTGCGTGCAAGGCAAACACCCTCCCTGCTGTGCTATCGCTCTGGCCCTGAATTTCCCTTGAATGCTTCAGCCACACTGGTGGATCCCACAAATATATTTATTTTATTCAGTAGAATTCCTACAGGAAAACACAGCCCACTCAAGCCTAATCTGGGGAATATATTTTCCAAAAGTCTTGTCCTAGAGAGAAGTAGGGGCGCAGGAACAGAGGGCAGCACCCAGAACTGTCAGAGAAGAGAGTGCTTACTTCCCCCAGAGTGCAGGCTAAGTCCACAGGCAGGGCTGGGCCTTCACGCCCAGTGACTTGCTCATTCCTGGCTAAGCCCTGGGCAGATTCACCTTGAAGCAGCCAAGGGGAGTCCCTGGGGCTTGTCTCCTGGGTCAGCAGATGCAGAGGACAGAAGAAGGGCAGCGCCAGCCCCTCTTTCTCCTCCCCGCCTGGCACCTCTGGTCTTTCTCCAAGGCCCAGCTGAAATCCTGCCCCCACGTCCTGCTCGTGTGAGCTGCCCTGGAGGCTGGTTATCCAGAACCTCTTCCTGCCCTTTCCCCTCATGCAAGTAGGATGTCCCTTGTCCCCTGGCTCCTCCATGCTTACTGAGTGAGCCCGGCCTCAGGGACGGAGACTCTGGTACTGCATCCAAATGCTCGCCTCACTTGCAGTGAGCTCCGGTGTGAACGTCCTCATCCCGCTGAAGTCAGTGTCTGGGTGAAGCCCTCAGGAGACTTTGAGTCTAGGTCTCTACCTGCTCCCGACGATGTTCTCTGCGCTCGCACCTGAGCCCCCTCACACCTTCTAGAGACCCTGAAATGCCTCCTGTCATCCTGTTCACCTGCTGTCTCTGTGCTTGGCTGCAAGTTGCCCAGGGAAGGGAACATGGAGGCGAGGCAAAGACCCTGAACTTGCTTCTGTCTGGCCTGCCCGGAGCTGAGCTCACTGCAAGCAGCACATCTCAGGAAGCAGGCGGAGGCCCCTTCATCCCGTTCATGCTTGGAAGTCCCCAAGCCAGTCCTGGAACACTGTCTGGAGCTGAAGGAGCAGCCAGCTTCCAGATTCACGACTGATCTCGGACGAAATGTCAGCCAAGACACTAAAGATTATGGGTTTACTGGTCTCCCAGCTGAAAACCCTGTGGCACCCTTAGGAGGCAGCAGGCCAAGTTGCCACCCAACTGAGGTCCCAGAGCTGTGCCCACACCCCACAGCTGCTGCCATGCTAATGGCCCAACTTAAAGGTTTACGACTAATCTCTGCAGCAATGACAAGCCAACCAACATTCCAGGTACACCAGGCTCTGAGGCTGAAAACTCTGGATCCTCCCAGAGTGGGAGCAGACACCCTTCCCTAAAGGCCCTGTACTGCCGGAAGTCCTGACGGCCATTCACATGGCTCGGCTGCCATCATGAAAACCCATTGGCTCAGCTTCACAGATTCATGACTAAACTCGGAAGAGATGGCAGCCAAGCCACTAAAACTCACGGGTACGCCAGTCTTCTGGGTGAAAACTCTACAGTGCCTTGGGAGGGGACGGGCTGAGCCCACACCCTGCTGAAACCCGGGCAATGGCATCCATACCCCATGGCTGCTGCATGCCAACAGTCTCTGGCTCTCCCCCTCTCTTCCCCACCCAACATATGTCAGACTGTTGCCATGTCAGGCTCTTCCTGACCTCAGCACAGGACGCAGAATCTGTCACTCCAACACTATCATCCTGTCTACAGGGAACTAGCTAGATTAGATAAACTTCCAGCCAAGAATAACTGGGGAGGGTCAATGAAATGCTGAAAAACATGTCACTAACATTCATGGAATTTCTAACATTCTAATTCCAAGAGAGAAAGAATGAGCGGAATAGGTATGTGATGAGAGTAGCCAGGCATCCTACGCAACTGATGGAAATGACCAAACCCAATAAGTCTAGTTTACAAAGAAAACCAGACCTGAGAGCATCCAAACCCAGCCACAGGAAACCTCAGGCAAAGAAAATACTGCCAGCAGCTAGAGTGGGTTCATGGAGACGTGCCCAGCATGTGTGAGGATCCGAGTTTGACCCCGGGCACTATGTGGTTCCCAGCATAACTAGGTATGGACTGGGGCTGGAGTGACAGCACAACTGGGAGGGCGTTTGCCTTGCACGTGGCTGACCTGAGTTCGATCCCTGGCACCCAATATGGTCCCCTGAGCACCACCAGGAGTGATTCCTGAGTGCAGAGCCAGGAGTAACTACTGAGCACTGCTGGGTGTGACCCAAAAGGCAAAAAATAAAAAATAAAGAATAACCCCCAAAAAAAAAACTAGGTATGGCCATGTGACCCCTGAGCTGGCAGTCAGGCCTGGACAATTGGGGTGAGAACCAGGAGCTCCCCACACCCAGAAAAGCAGCCAGAGATAAAAGGGGGCTTACTCTCAAAGGATCAAGAATAAAGTTAAACCGCTGGACTCTGAACAAAGGAGACAACGGCAAGTCATAAAGAGACACAAAATGGGGAGGACGGTGAGCTGGAGCCTTCTAACAAGAAATGCAGTTATCAGTGGGTCCACGAGGAGCGAATACCTAAGGAAATTCTTCAGGCTGAAGAAAAAAAATCCTCTGGGACCAGAGAGATAGGGCAGGACTTATAACGATTGTCTTGCACAGACAATCTGGGGTTTGACCCAATATTGGCCCCTTGAGCACTGTCAGGAGTGATACCTGAGCACCGAGCCAGGAGTGATCCCTGTACCCAGCCAGGCTTCCAAAGTGCGGGTGCGTGTACATGATAATTAAGTCAAATTAATTAATAAAGCCTTTATTATTTATAATAATAATGTCACTTTTGCACCATCTGTCTATAGGGAATTTGCTGGATTAGGCAAACTTCTGACTGAGAATAACTGGGGAGGCTCAATTAAACACTTTATAATCACTTGTCACTTGTCTTCCCCTTGTTCATCGATTTGCTCGAGCAGGCGCCAGTAACGTCTCCATTCACTGGGAATGAGGTCCATTATTGTTATTGTTTTTGGCATATCAAATATACCATGGATAGCTTGCCAGGCTCTGCCGTGGCCCTGGGGACCCAGCCTTTTTCTATGTCAGTCCATCAACTATCCAGGGCCCATGGGGCAGAGCCCTGGGTATAGATAAGCCTGTCTCCTGTCTGCCACCTGTTGACGCAGCTGGGCACAGCAGCCACACCTGCAACACTTTGAGGGGAAGTGAAACACTTTATAATAAAATTACTAAATAAAACCTTTCAATTTATTCAAATCCAATGATTAATTAATTAAAAGAAAGTAAAGTAACCTGATAAATGCACTCAACCTGACAATTTTCTCTCATCTCTACCCTACAACAACAGTTTCCTATAGCCACTCAAATGGCACAGAATGAGTTCCCTGACCACAGTAGAATTACACTAAACTACTAGCGAAAGGTGAATCAGAGAGTGTCCAAATATTGAGAAATAAATCTGCTACCATTAGTCATAGTGCATGACTAATCATCTCAAATGGCACAGAATGGGTTGTCTGACCACAGTAGGTTTAAACTATAAACTATTAATAAAAGATGGACCAGAAAATGCCCAAATATTGAGAAATAAACCTGTTCCAACGAGCCTCCAGCCCAATCATTGTACCCGACCGATCAGCTCATCCAACAGACGCGCCCTGAGACCCCGCATGCAGCCTCGCTGAGACACTGACTGCAGCCTCCACCATCCCGCGAGTGCCATCTCTGGTCCAATGAGTGATCTGCCTACAGGGCGCTGGGCAAAGCGCTGGACTGAACTCCTTGAATGGGGCTGCCTGGCTGTGAATTCTGCTTCCTGATTTCATCCTCCACATCCTTATCTTACAGAATTTAAGACAGAAAGCCCATCCGTTGCTGAAGGTCATGGAGAGTAACAATGAGAACTAGGGTGCAACTGACATCAGAAATACCGCGTGTGTAAAGGCAGCTCGTGTGTAGTTTCTGAATATCTGTTTAGTCTGGAGTTCTATGACCAGGGGGAGAGGCTCCCCCTTAAGGGTGCAGTGCTGCTAAACCAGGAGCAGGGCCAGCAAGGAGGACAGCGGACTGCAGCCTTGGCCGCTGGACTCTGCCCACCCTGGCAGCTTCATCCCCACCTACCCACACAGGTACTTCAGAAGCCTCCAGATGGCCAATGATGTCACAGAAAAGGAATGAAAATTTTATGCAGTGCTGAAAATTTTTAAAAGAAGCCTTGATCTCTGGCTTTGCAGATCTGGCTTTGCAGATCTTGGGTTTTCCAATGCTAGGGAGAGCCAGTTTTCGACTCCTCAATTTTTCCTACAAAACTGCTGTGGAATATTTTGCTGCTTTTTGGCGGGGGTTCTCACAAGTAGTGTTGGGGGCCTGGGGCATCGCTCCTAGCAATAGACAATCCTAAGATTCAGGGTGGGTGGATCTGTGCTGGGACCCCACAACAACACTCAGTACTGCTGAGGGATCATGAGGGGACTTTCCAACCCAGTGAATGCTCTCTGACTCAGTGAGTGCTCTCTATGACCCCACTGTGTGCTCTCTGACCCTATGAGTACTCTCTCTGACCTAGTGAGTGCTCTCTGACCCAAGTGCATGCTGTCTGACCCAGTGAGTACTCTCTCTGACCCCCAGTGAGTGCTCCCTAAGACCCCCAGTGAGTGCTCCCTAAGACCCCAGTGAGTTCTCTCTGACCCCCAGTGAGTGCTCCCTAAGACCCCAGTGAGTTCTCTCTGACCCCCAGTGAGTTCTCTCTGACCCCCAGTGAGTGCTCTTTCAGATGCAGTATCTCAGACGCCCCAGCGAGTGCTTTCTGACCCAGTTAGTGCTCCCTAAGACCCCCCAGTGAATGCTCCGTAAGACCCTCAGTGAGTGTTCTCTCTAACCCCCCAGTGAATGCTCTCTCTGATCCTCGTTTTGATTTCTTAGTGGACCTTATCCCCCTATTTCTTACTCTGGAGAATTTCAGTATACTAGAACCAGATGCTTCTCTCTTCTTTCAAAAATAACTTTCATGGTTGGGTTGCTGCTGTTGTTTCATAATGCGAGTTATCCAAGCTGGTGACAAAATTCTGGAAAATGCGAACAAGTGAAAAATAGAAAAGAATTTGCAAAAACACTCTCATAAGTAACCATTATCAAACAGGGGGATACGTTTCTCCATCATTTTTATGGAATTATTTCCTTTGAAAACTTGGGATCCAGACGCCACAGAGATAGTTTAGTGGGTAAGATGCTTGCCTTGCACACAGCCGACTGTGGTTTGATCCCCAGAAACCTATATAGTCTCCACACCAGACCCCTGAGCAAAGAGCCAGGAATAAGTCCTGAGTATTGGTGGGTGTGGCTTCAACCCATCCCCCAAATAAAATAGCATGAAATCGTTTTCTCCGTATTACTTTGTATACTTGCTTTACATTTTTAAGCATAATGCAAACATCTTGTCTCACTAATTTTTAAACAAGATTTTTATATACAGCATTCAATTTATTTTTGTTCATTATAAGACCGAATAATCTGGGGCTGGAGATCGTGGTAAGGTAGGTAAGGTTCCTGCCTTACATGCAGCCAACCCCAAGTTCGATCCTTGCTGTCTCCTGAACACTGCCAGGAATGATTCCTCAGTACAGAGCCAGGAGTTACCCCCAAATATGCCTGGTGTGACCCCAAAACAAAAACCAAAAATGAAACAAACCAAGAAAAGATCTGGCAATCTTATCACTAAACTGCTTCCTACCATAAAACTTGTTAGAACCTAAATTCTCCACATCTAGATAAATTCCTGAAAGTAAAACTGGCCAGTCTAAGAATCTGTTAAAAAAGTCACATTTTTGCACAACCCTATGAACTGCCCTCTAGAACACGGGGTCAATTACATGTCAGCCAGAAATATGTAAGTTTCCCCACAACCTCAAAACTCTCAGCTCTGACAGGGTTTCAGTCCTTGTTCCATCTAATAAGGCGAGGAAAGGGTTTCACTTTAACTGGTACTTCTGTGGCTAGTTATATGCAGTTTCCTACCACTTGCTTATTTATTTAGTTGGAAATTTTCTTCGTGTCTCTGAACCCCTTTTCTGTTCCCCTACCAGCTCTGTACACTCACCTTTCCCACGGACTCCTTCTGGGGAAGGAGGACCCAACCTGGCTTCATGCCCATGGTCCACTCGTGTCCGGGAAAGCACTGGGCCGCCCCTCCAGAGCAGAGGCCTTGCCTGCTCCTCCCTGTAGCATTCACTCAGCCCCTTCTTGGCCAGAGTCCAGGGGTTCAGGGCGAGGTGGCCCACAGGTGATTCCCCATTTCTGGGCTGTGGCTCACGCTGCTTGTAGCCCACTGGCAGCTCCAGCTCACTGTGCTGTTGAGGAGCCCACGGAAACAGGTGGGGGGTTCCCTGCTCTTCCTCTAGTGGGGGCATCTTAGGGCTCCCTCACTCCCTCTGCAGTGGGGCTGCCGGGGCTGGGGTGGTGGTCACATGTGGTGTTTTGGGTGACCAGAGTCCCAAAGGGGCCGAGCGCGCCTGCAGTCCTGGCCGCTCCCCACTCCAGCCCTGGCCATGGAGTGGGGTGGGGTGGGGTGGGTCCCCTGACTCTGCTGAGGGCGCGCAGGGCCCATGCTAGCACAGTGTCTGAAGCAGAAAATAGCAGGGTGGACCCACCCTCCTGCGGGCGGGTGGCGGCGGTGGAGGGGTGCCACAGGGAACCAGAAAACCATAGCCCTGCTAGAGGGGAACCCTGGTGTCATTTTTCAACCACAGCCAATTCAAGGTTTGGGACTATAGGCTGACACACAGCCCCAACACCCCTAGAAAAACCACTTCCCCCTTCCTCAGAGTCTTTTGTATGTAAAACATTCTGCCCTGAAACAGAATGTACCCAGCTAAAGAAAACAGTGACAAAGCACAGGAGAAACTTGATGACCTCACCCGCACTCTTCCCACCCAGGGCTCTACAGCTGTTCCCAGCCCCAGCTCCCATCTGCCTGCAGCCTCCATCTGCCGGGTGCCCGCGCCAATGCCCTGCTTGGCCGCATGAGGGCTCAGAGCAAGCCCATAAACTGGACCCAAACCTCCAACAAGAGACTGCTTCTACCCTTGCCATGGCAACCATATCTTCTCTACTGGGGGTCTCAGGGAGGGAGGGTTTGGGCCATGCCTGTCTGGATGGTGGGGCTGAGGGTGGGAGGCTGCTTGGAGCAATGCCAACATGAAAAGCTTTGAGCTACATCCCTGGCCAAATAACGGCTTGTTTTACACACTGGCTTCTAATAAAAAGAATTATTAGAACAGGTACCAACACTGGACAGTCTTAACTGGACAGTTTAACTGTGTCAGGCTCTAGGCATAGTATGGTGAGTAGCGTGCTGCGCCTTGCATGTGACTGACCAGGGTTCAGTCCCGGCACCCCATATGTGCCCTAAGCACCGCCAGGAGTAATTTCCTAGTGAAAGGCCGGCATAACACCCAAGTGACTCCAGTGCCTCCCCCATACACAAACAAGATTTGATGACTCCACCCTAAAAGTCCTCAGTGGGAAGGAAGTTTCTGGGGTGAAGGAGGAGGACCACTAGTTTTTGCATGTGGGTGACCAGCACCCCATATGACCCCTGGAGTCCCACCAGGAATGATCCCTGACCAGTCAGGTGTGGCTCTCAAATAAAAACAGCCAATTAACCAACCCTACACCTACTGATTACCTTTACTGTGCCAATGACAGTACGCCAAGGTGCCTTACAGGTATGATTAATCCTCTAGTTTCAAGTTTCCCAGTAGGCACATATGCAAGCCTCACTAGTAAGATCACATTTTAAGTAATAACATTTTTAAAAATGGTAAAATGAGAGCTGGAACCATCGTAGGGGACTCGCTGTTCATGCCGCAGACCGGGTTCAACCTCTGGAACCCACATGGTCCCCTGAGCACCTCCAGGAGTAACTCTTGAGTACAGACCTAGTAACTCTTGAGTACAGACTTAGTAACCACTAAGCATCAGCAGGTGTGGCCCCAAATCCAAGAAAAAAGGTAAAATTGGGAAAAAATGGATTTTATTATTTCAATAAGTAAGCAGTATAAATATGTTAATGAGATTTTCTTGCACAAACTCTGATGTACACTCAACTCATTTCAATTCTAGTTAGCACAGTGTTCTTCAACCACCCGACCATGAACCAGTGCCCACATATGTGTAGAAAGGCTAAAATCCACTATCTACCACTGTGGCTCAGAACACGAGTCTGTGGACCAGTGTGCAGAATGGGTGCCGGCGTGTGGGTATAGACAAATTGGAGAGCACTGGACTGTGCATTTCAAGTGCTTGGTGTCCCCTATGGTGGCTGGAGAGCAGAGCTCCAGGCAACCCTGAGAGAAGTACTAGCAACAACCCTAGTTTCAGAGGAAAAACACAATAGGCAGAGACACTGCGTGATTTTCCCGCAGTCACGTCCCTAAGTGATCAAGCAGGGATTTGCACACAGATAATGAGACACCAGAGCCAATTCCTTTATTCCCTAGCAGCTCCAATCTCTCCAGGGACAAGCATACTCTGATCTATCAGCATTGTCCTGGGATCAGTTTCCTTGGAAAGACTGTTCTGGGATGGGGCCCAAGAGACAGAACAGAAGTTAAGGCACCTGATCTTAGGTCAGTCCCTGGCACCATATATGGTCCCCTGAGCACTGCTAGGAGTGATATCTCAGCATTATGGGTGCTGTTCAAAAAAAAAAATAGGCTACTGATCTGATCCTTGACTAAAACAAATAACAACAACAACAAAAAAAAAAACAGACTAGATATGTTCAATTCCCAACACCACAAGGTCCCCTAAGCATTGCTGGGAACACCCCACTCACAGAGCCAGAAGCAGCCCCCAGTACTGCCAGGTGGGGGACGGAAGGGAAGAGGGGAAAGGAAGGGATGGAGGGAGGGGAGAAAAGAAAGAAATGAATTATACTAGCTGTCTAAATGACTAAAAGGAGCTTAAATTTGATTTTGTATTTACTTATATGTTTTATTTTTTGGGTCACACACAGTGGTGCTCTGAGCTAAGGGACCACTCCTGGTAGGGGCCACATGGGGTGTCGGGGTCAAATCCGGGTCAGAGGAGTACAGTGCAAGTGCCTCACCCTTGTACTATATCTCTGTGCTGAAGCTTAAGATTTTAACTTGAATGACAAATAAAACCAAACAAAAGTGCCCTGTGTAGCCCAGATTCTCAGGTACCCAATCACAACCAACTACGGTAAGTTTTTCCTCTCCCGTCTGGCCATCTAATGATTCTAATGACTGTCCAACTGATGGAAGACACCTCCCTTCCTCTCCGTTCTCGATCAGACATTTTAATTTCCGTAAATAATCCAAGGAGCATAAATTGCGTCTGTCTGACACAACTAGAAGAGAGCTCGGACACCTGAAGTCCTATTCTCAGCCTTTACCTTTCAGAACCTCTGTCACTGACAGCCCAAGAACCCATGCCAAGGAAATTGCATCACTGGTTAATCATGGAAATTAATTTCTAGGCACATTCTCCACCCTGAACACAGGCCAGCTAAGTCAGCTGAACAGTCTGCAGTTCATTCACACACACCAGGGCAAGCTCAGGTTTCAGCAACCTTCTCCAGCCATGCAGAGGGCAGTATCTCAAGAGAAGGCTTGTCATGTGGAGATCGCTGTTAGCGCCAAATGAAGTCCAGGAACGACTCCAGCAGATGGCCTTTAATTATTCACACGGTTAAGCTCGGGAGTAGGTCATCACCAGAAGGTTCAAGGCAAGATGCCGAGAGTGGTGCTCACTAGAAGAAAGTTAGCTGTATGCAGCTACGGGAAAGCAGTAATTCATCTTCCCAGTATTTTCTCTTGGCTCTTGGCTATGCAGTTGAGGATATTTTTCCATCAACCCTTCCTGTTGAGGGTACAGTGTTCAGCCATCAATAAGAAGCACTGTGCCTTCAGAGGAGGGGAGAATTCCTGGTAATGCCAAGATCAGGCTCTGCCTACTTTCTGCCACAGCATGAAGGTGCTACCACCTAGTAAGTGGAGGCACCTGCCTAAGGGCTGGTCTTACAGAACCAAGTTCAAATCCCGTTTCTACCACTTATTAGCCCTTATTATCAGGCACACACAGAATTGATGCCTCAGTATTTTGCTACCAAATAGAAGTCCTATGTACTTAAAAGCAACTTTTTTTAAAGGAAACCAAGCTACACCTACTATTCAGGAAAAGAAGAAAATTAAAGACTGTTTTAAGCTAAGTAGATCAAAAGAATTCAGGATCCAAGTATCTTGGATCAAATAGAGGCTGTGTGGCTTATTTGGGTCAAGCTCTTTATATGTGAATCAGTTGATAATAAATTGCATAATTACATACAGATATATTTCATTTCAATTTGAGATTGCCCTAAGTGGACATAACCCCCAAGAATGAGCTTAGGTAGCTGTTTCTGGATCCTGCTCTTGAAACAATTTAAAATTTAAGATGTACTTTTCTAAGGACAACAAATGCTGGCATGGATACAGGGAGAAAGGGACTCTCATCCATTGTTGGTGGAAATGTCGACTGGTACAGCCTTTTTGAAAACAATATGGACGTTCCTCCAAAGACTAGAACTTGAGCTCCCATTTGACCCAGCAATACCACTCCTGGGAATATACCCTGGGAAGCCAAAACAAAAGGAAACACCATTTTCATAGCAGCACTAATCACAACAGCCAGAATCTGGAAACAACTAGAGTGCCTGAGAACTGATGACTGGATAAAGAAACTTTGGTACATCTACACAATGGAATACTATGGAGCTGTTAGGAAAAATGAAGTTATGAAATTTGCTTATGAAATGGAGAGGATCATGTTGAGTGAAATTAGCCAGAAGGAAAAAGACAGATATAGAATAACTGCATTTATCTGCATGATATAAATATATATGTATTTTGACACCAATATCCATGGTCAGGCAAAACATGGATCAGGAGGTCTTGTCAACAGGTGGAACCTACCACAAACGTGTGGGAGTCAGAGATTAAATAAGACAGAGAAGGGAACAGTTTGCTAATAATTGTCGAAAATGATAACACCAGCCTAGAACTGAGCATTGAATATAGACAAAAAGATACACATGATAACCTCTAAATGTATGTATTATAAGCCACAATGTGTAATAAAAGGGAGAGAGAGTGAGAGAGAGAGAGAAGAGATAAAGAACCTGACATAGAGGCAGGCTAGGGAGGGAGAGGGAATAGGGGTACATGGTGGTGGGAAATGGGCACTGGTGGAGGGATGGGTGCTGGAACACTGTATGACCAAAAGCCAGACATGAACATCTTTGTAACTGTATATCTCATGGTCATATAATAAAATATTTTTAAAATGTACTTTGCTATATTGGAGGAAGGCTTAATTACCTAAATACAAAGTATCCTCACCTATGCTAATAAACTAGGTACCAAACTGTGCTGAGTTTAAAGGAATGGTGAGTTCAAGGAGACTGCAGTGTCCATAAATATAGAAGACTTAAGCCAACCAACGCTTGCTGACCTTGCTGAGAGCAGCTGGGCTTGGGGGCATGAGGTGGGGCGTTAGTGAGAGAAAAGGAGCTTCTTTATCTGACCCTGCTCAGCTGATCTTGGCTGATCATAAACTGTTCATTCCACTTGAATTGTCTAACAGACATCATTCACTGGAGGGCAGTTTTAGCTTCTAAAGCCTAATACCTAGAGCACCCAGGCACTCTCAGACTCCTAGAATCATTTCATCAGTGTTTCCATAATGCACAATGGATGAAGAGCTGGGAATCCTTTACTTAATTTTGTCCTGAAAAATTTCAAAAGTGAACAAAGAATCAGCAACTGGGAAGTTTCCAGGGTCCTATATCCAGGTCCTATATCCAGATTCTATATTCAGGTCCTATATCTGGTCCTATATCTGGGTCCTATATCTGGGTCCTGTATCCAGGTCTTATATCCAGGTCCTATATCAGGTACTATATCCAGGTCCTTCATCCAGATTCTATATGCAGGTCCTATATCTGGGTCCTATATCCGGGTCCTATATCCAGGTACTATATCCAGGTCCGTGCGGGTAGCATACTCTTGTAGTCATCTCAAAATCCAGCATTTATTGATGAACCACGCGGCCGCAAGTGGCCGCGTGAGCCGGGCTGTAATATGCTACCCGCACGGCAGAGCCTGGCAAGCTACCCGTGTCGTATTTGATATGCCAAATACCAGTAACAATTATAGACCTCATTCCCACGACTTGATGGAATGGTTTGAGGCTCTTTATGTTCCTGGAGCAAGCAGGTGCCCTTGGGCTCTACTTGCATGAGACAGGTCATATGGAGATGTTACTGGTGCCCGCTCGAGCAAATCGATGATGAACAGGAAGACAGTGATACAGTGATATCCAGGTCCTATATTCAGGTCCTATATCCAGGCAGTTCTTTTGCCCCTGACTGTTCAGCCCAAGAACGACAGAATGCCTTACTGAAGGAAATCTCCGAGTCTTGAGATTTCCCCAGGCAACACAAATTTCTGTTCCTCCAGCATAACCCTATCAGAATCACCTCATCTAGTCTCAGGAAAGTGTCTGTGCTATGAAATGAAACTGCCTCTCGATGTTTTCTGAAGAGTTAAGAGATTCTTCACCTTGTTCCTACACAAGGTGACCAATTGCAGCTCTTCCCCCTGACAGACACCTCACTCTGTGGTCCCGGGACAAAAGGAAAAAAAATAGCCTAAGTGACTCCATCCATAACGCCAACAAACAGTCCATTCTCACCAGCCACAGTGAACGCTGATCACTACTTGCACATGCCCACTGAGTTCATTTGACAAAAAAATGCTGTTCTCACATGAGCTGGTGCTCAGGGCTGTCCCCGTCAGGCATGACTCTCAGGGGCCCTCGGGGTACAGGAGGGAGAGTCATTCCTTATCCTGTCTGTCCCACATTCTGTGCTCAGGAGTCCACGGCCATCCCACACGGGAAGAAACGGCCCCCGGGAGCCCCTCACAGCTGGCGCTTGTGCTCATGCTTACTGTGAGACAGCAGCGCCACGGCCCACGCTGCTGGACATCTTTGCTGGAGGTCAGCATTCAGTTAAGAGGGGTGGGGGCTCCTGGCCCTGCAGCGGACCCTCCCTTCCTAGGGTTTTTCAGGCGGGATGAATGAGCCTCATTCACAGTCCAGCGCAGTGTGGAGAGAGGCTCTCCCAGCGGTGGTCCTGGTCCCACATGGAATGTGCCCCTTTGTGGAGGCACAGCCCTAGCCAGCTGGTGGCTGGTTAATGGAATGGTTCTGAGAATAAGGCAAGCCAGCAGGGCTGCGGGAGGGGACCCCCCCACAAGCCCTCTAAGACAAGAAGTCCAACTTGACACCAGCTGGCTAGGGCAGGGCCATTGGCCTCCAGCCGAAGATCCCACTTCAGTGCAGGCTATTTCTGGTCTCCGAGAAGGAATGTTCAGGGAACAGGGAGGTGGTGAGAAGGTAGCGTACACAAGGGAATTCTTTCCAGCCTTCAGAAAGAGGGCTTTGTCAGGTAAAATTTGTTGTGACCAATTGGGTTTCCCTACATTCCTTAGCTTTGGGTGGATTCTCATTTGATCCAGACTGCTCCCTGGGGTGCTGAGCTGCTTGCTGGGGAGACTCAGGTTGTGAGAGAAACAGCAGAGAAGGGCAGGGGACTCTGGAGCCTTGTGGTAGCCAGCAGGCAACGGGAGCAGCAGAGCCTGGAACAGGGACAGAGTCTGACCAAGAGGTCTCTTGAAGAGAGGCGTGTGGCTTGTCCGGCTCCTGATCAGTGAAGAACGTGGTGCCAGGTGCTGCCCAATGTCCCTGCTACTCTCACTGCTGTAAAAACGCACAACAGACAGGCAGGGGCTTCTGCAGAGAGGGTCTGAGGGTCTTGGTGGGTTCGAGTCGAAGCATCCAGTGCCCAGTGTGGCCACTGGCTTACAGGGGTGGAGGGGGAACTTCATAATTAGGAAATTGCCAACCGTCTAGGAACACTTCAGAATGGGGGTCCCTGGGTCTGTGTCACTTGGGGGGCAGGATTTAAACATACGCCCACACCCAAAGCTCACCAACAGTGGCCAAATCGGCCCCATTTTCCCTGCCACTTTTTTTGCTGTGAAAAATCCATACAAGAGTAAAAAAAATCCATGCAGAGCCTGGCAAGCTACCAGTGTCATATTTGATATGCCAGATACCAGTAACAATTATAGACCTCATTCCCATGACCTAATGGAATGGTTTGAGGCTCTTTATGTTCCTGGAGCAAGCAGGTGCCCTTGGGCTCTCCTTGCATGAGACAGGTCATATGGAGATGTTACTGGTGCCCGCTCGAGCAAATCCAAGATGAACGGGAAGACAGTGATACAGTGATACAGTGAAAAATCCTAAGCAGATAGGCAGGGGAAGGAAAAGAGAAGCTCAGCAAACCTGGTAGGTGGGCCAGGCTGTGCCAACAACTGCAGCTCATGGAGGGAAAACCTGGACGGCAGAGGGCTAAGGGCTGGCTGAGGCACAGACACAGGTCGGGAGGGGCTCGGAGTCAGGGTAAGACATGGGAGCTCCAGGGACAAGCACAGCAGGACCTCACACTTCGGAGTCCTTCTGGGTCTCTCCCACATGTTTTCAGACTCTGCTCTTGTCCAAGCAATGCAACCTGCACCTCAGTCAATCCTTCAGGCCTGAGCTACTTCGAGGCACACTAATCCCAAGGCCAGGCAAATGGTGGAGCAGCTGTGCAGAGACCAGAGCCTCCTTTCTGGCGTGATGGCAAAAGCCTGGCCACGTGCGGGAAGTGGAGCGGAAGGGCTGTTCGAAGCTACAGCGAGCCAGGATCAGGGAGGTGCTGCCACGACAGCACTGGCTCGCCCCCAGACCCCCAGTGAGTAACAGAGCAGACACCAGCCGCCACATCAGCAAGCTGGCCAGGCCCAGCTACTGGGCGCCAGCTGGGACTGTCACTAGCGACGGCTCAGCGCTGAATGCTGAGAGTAGAGGCAATCACACGGGACCCGCACATCACTGCGGTTATTGAGGCCCCGACTTTCTCGATCACCTGTGGACAGGCCAGTGTCATCGGTGCTCACCATAAGTCAGTCCGGCCCCCTTCTAAGAATGAGCCGCATTGGCTCATGCAGCTCTGGGCATGGTCTCCCGCCCGCGGCAGCTACAGGCGGCCAGTTCCCTCTCCCACACCAGCTTCGACCACAACCTGGGCACTCTCTCCTCTCACTGGCTGAGCCCGACACAGCTGCTTCCTCTCTTCCCTGCCTTTATGCTTTTGCGCCTCAAATATAAATCTATTCACATTTGTATGTACAAAGTCAAAAGCATTCCACTAAAAAATGACCAGAACCAATGGAGAGAGCTGAGCAATGTGAGAGGACCAACAAAGGTTATCTGCATTCTGAAACACTGTAGGGACATAATTCAGAAATGAAATGATAAGGATGGAGAGAGATCAAAGGGCACTTTACCCCCCAGGAGCCCCAGGTCTGAGCCCTGCCTGCATGGTTCCCCAACATCCCGGAGCAGCCCCCCAGCACTAAGTAAGGAGCAGGTCTCCCGCCCGAACTGCCAAGTGTGGCTCCACTCAAAAATACAGAAATGAATTTAAAAAAGACTCCTGGGGACCGGAGAAGACAGTACAGCAAGTGGGGGCCTGCCTTGCACAGCCCTGCGGAACGACTCTAATTAGAGTCAAAGGCACATCCTGAACACCATGAGGTGTGGCCCATAAACAAACAAAAACCCACTTATAATAAGGCCAAAAATAAGAAAGTCTTAGAAGTAAATTTAATAGAACCTGTGCAAAATTTATCCTCAGAAAACACAATAAAACTCTCTTGAAAGAAATTAAAGATCTAGGGGCCGGAGCGATAGCCCAGCGGTAGGGCATTTGCCTTGCATGCGACCGGCCTGTGCCGTCCCGGGTTTGATCTCCGGCATCCCATATGGTCCCCCGAGCACCGCCAGGAGTGATTCCTGAGTGCAGAGGCAGGAGTAACCCCTGAGCGCCGCCGGGTGTGACCCAAAAAAAAAAAAAAAAAAAAGAAAGAAAGAAATTAAAGATCTAGATAAGTGGAAAACCTATGATCAAGGATCAGAAACGTCTGTTTCACTGTTAAAATGAGATTATACAGATGAAGAATAAACACAATCCCTCCTCGTGCAATCCCAACTGTCCTACTGGGGAAACCGACAAACTCGTTCTAAAATCCATATGGAATTGGAAGGGGCCAGAATAGTGAAGACAGTTCTGAGGAAGGAGAACTACGTGTGAACACGCCAGTTCTCTGATTTCAACTAACAAGAGACAAGACGGTGTGATTCTGATGCAAGGACAGACCAGTATTGTTAAGGGAAGTCCAAGAATAAGCTCATAATACATGACGAATTCATTTACACTGAATGCCAGGTACATTCAATGGGTAAATAATTGTTTTTTTTTCTTTTTAATGACAGCCATGACTCACAGACACGGGGCAGAGCTGCTACTGACTCTCCCTGTGCCTAGCCGCTCACGAGGCGCCCAGGAGGGATGGCGGGTTCTAGCCCTGGCCCGCCACCCCAGCAGAGCCTTGCAACAAGCCAGACGACCCCCCCACTCCATGAGGGGCCTCCATTCTCCATATCCGGAATTCCCTCTTGTCAGAACTCCACCCAGCAGACCAGCCTATCACAGCCCGCCTTGAGCAGCCCCAAGGTTCATCAATAAATGCTGGATTTAGAGATGACTACAAGAGTATGCTACAAGCACGGCAGAGCCTGGCAAGCTACCCTTGTCGTATTTGATATGCCAAATACCAGTAACAATTATAGACCTCATTCCCATGACACGATGGAATGGTTTGAGGCTCTTTATGTTCCTGGAGCAAGCAGGTGCCCTTGGGCTCTACTACCATGAGACAGGCCATATGGAGATGTTACTGGTGCCAGCTCGAGCCAATCGATGATCAACGGGAAGACAGTGATACAATGACAGCCACACCTTTTTTTTGTTTTTGGGGAGCCACAACGTTTTTGTTTTTCTGTTGGTCCACAACAGGTGCTATTTGGAAGGCCGTGTGGTGCCAGGGATAGGACCAAGGTAAACCGCATGTAAGGCCAGTGTCTGTGCGCTGTACCTCTCTGGCCCCTGTACATCCTCTCTGGCCCAGACACATCATCTTTCAATGGTTCTTGGGGATGGGGTCTGAATGCCAACCCTGTACCTCACTTAGATCATTGGCTTGGACCCGAAGTGGCTTGGGGGTCACCAGGGTTACACCTGGTTGTGACCAACATTTCTACTTCTTTTTACATGCCCCAAAGAATTTAAATCTCTGTGCAAATAAAGTATACATGGATGTTCACAGTCCTGCTCTTAGTATAGCACAGATGGAAATAACACAAAGGTCTACAACGAAACAAAACGCTGTATATGCAGATAATGAAATATTGCCTGAACAAAAAGGAGTAAAGTATCCACGTACCACAGCATCAGTCAGGTGATAGAGGCTAAGTATTATCTTACCTACATGAAATATTGAGAACAGGCAATACAGAAAGTTAGTAGCTATGTAGGGTTGTAATGTGGGTGGGACAAGAGAGGGATGGCTAAAGGGTACAGGTTTCTCTGTACTAATAAAATGTTCTAAATTTATGGTGCCTGGGGCTGGAGCAATAGCACAGCGAGTAGGGTGTTTGCCTTGCACACAGCTGACCCGGATTCGATCCCATATGGGCGTCCCATATGGTTTCCCAAGTGCCGCTAGGAGTAATTCCTGAGTGCAGAGCCAGGAGCAACCCCTGAGCATTGCCGGTGTGACCCAAAAAAGCAAAAAAAAAAAATTTAAATAAAATTATGATGCCAGAGAGATAGTACGGCAGGTACACTTGTCTTGCACACCGCTGACCGCAGGTTCCATCCCCGGCATCCCATATGGTCCCACAAGCACAACGAGGAGAAATTCCTGAGTGCAGAGCCAGGAGTAAACCTGAGCACTGACAGGCATGGCACCAAAAGAAAACAAAAAAAACAAATGTCCTGAAATGATGCGTTGTTAGGGCAGTTGTGTCTGGGAATATACCAAAGTCCATCGATTTCACTCCCTTACACCAATTACTGGCATGTGAAACGCACCGCTGAAGCTGTCTGAAGTTAAATTCAGTTGAGCTGCATGTAGTTAGCAGCATCTGCCCCGCGAGGATCACTCTCGGGCCTGGCAGCTCAAAGCCGAGTCTGCCATAGTTTCTGTCTTTAAGTTTGCTGTAGACCGGGAAGCAACACACACCAAGAAATGGGACAGAAATAGAACTCCGATGGTTACAATAGGCAAGGAGAAACAGGAAACCCTTTAACAGTCTTGCAGGTTTTCAGGGAAACCAAGAACTAAGGGTGAAGACTAGAGGGGAGGGGAAGGCTATCAGTCCGGGTGGGGGGGTCTCCCAAGTACTGCAAGTTGTCTAAAAAGGAATGTGAGAGAGGGAAGGTGGTTGGGAGCTCTGGGGGACGCCTGTGACGAAGCTCAGAGAAGCTGAAGCCCAGGAAAGGTAGCAGGAGAGGAGCGGGAGGAGGGTGCTTCTGAGCTAGAGGCAGTGAACGACAGGCCACACTCGGGTCAAATCTGCTTTTATAAATAGTTTTATTGGAATGCGGCCATAGTTGTTCTTCACATAATACCCATAATTGCTTTCCCACCAAAACAGCAGTGTTTACCAGGGTGACGAAGACCACAGAGGCAGTGGAGTCCCAAATATTTGCTAGCTGGCCCTTTTATCTAAGTTTATGAACCCCGATTCTAGAAAAATCCCTAGTGGCTGCAGGGTAAGTGTTTTCCCACGGCACGAGAACGAGGCCACTCACGATGTGAGCAAATCTGGCAACAGATGATGTCAGGGATGTCATGAGGCAATGGGGTGACATGGTGTCATGGAAGATGGTGTAAGTGTGTAGTGGAGGGGTGCAGAGTCACAGCAGATGGTGTGAGTGTATACCTTCGGGTGGAAAGGGCTGCAGAGCTTCGAGAGCTTCACCTTGGGTGAAATTCTTTTAGGTAAATCACTCGTGTCCCCCCAAAGGACTAGAAACCCTGTGGGTTTCACTCAGTGTTAAATACTTTATTTAGCCATTTAAATAATCCCTGGACTCAAGTTGAGTGCTCTCAGAATACCTGATGACAAGGCAGCTTACTGTGTTTGTTTCTGGGTCACACCAGCGGTGCTCAGGGCCTACTCCTGACTCTGTGATCAGGGGTCACTCCTGGACGTGGCGGTGGAGAATTTCAGGGGACCAGATGAGGCGCCAATGATTGAAGTGGGCAGGCCACATGTAAGGCAAGTGCCCTACCTGCTGCCCTACCTTCCCAAACCACTATCTTAATGTGTACTAAAGAATTATTGCTTTACTTTGGTGCCACGCCCAGCAGTGCTCAGGGCTTACTCCTGGCTCTGCACTTTTGGCCGGGAGTGGGGCTCAGAGCTCAAGGGACCATATGTGGTGCCAGAGACTGAACTTGGGTTGGCCATGTACAAGGCAAATGCCCTACCCTCTAGTCTATCTCTCTGGCCCCGAGAATTATTCGTGCAGGGTTACAGGTCCGCTTAGCGCAATTCCAGGGAATCTCATGAGGCCTTTTATAGTCCAAACGCCAGATCCTCTGGTGCGGCCTAAGGCTGCTGTTAGCAGTGGGTGTGTCCTACGGACCCATCAGAATATCATTCTTGACTGGCAAACTCTTTTTCAAAGACACTGTCAAAACAGACTTACTCATTTCTATTTTACAGTGCCTGGTACATAATAAATGGTTTTAGTAGGGAGAGAGAACCAGGTGCGAAGGAAAAGAGGAAACAGACCTGACACTGACTTTCTCACTCATGGCTTTAAGCCCAGATGGGGGCAGCGGGCGGGGAACTGTGAGAAGAGCGAGAGTCCTTCAGCTCAGGTGTGTGCAGGCCCACCAGGCTCAGAGGTGCGCTTCTCATACTGCTGCAGGTTCGAACCCCCAGTACGCTGTGTGTTGTTCTATAGACATGTTAGGGACAGAACCTGTTTAAATTTCACAGCTAATCTTATAAAATGTGAAAGGACTCTTGGTTGAGTAAAGTAGCATCTACTTCCTGGATCCGAAGATGTAATTCACGACGCATGATGTGAAGGGGGTTGAAAGTTAAGGCTTGTTTGCCTTTAAATTCCTGCATTCTGGATCACGGTCTGTTCTTTTTGCTTGGGGAGCTTCTCTTGGCAATACTCAGAGATTACTTATTGGATGACACTGCCTAGCTAGCTTTGGATCTTTGTTGTTTAAGCTATTTACAATTTAAGTAGTTACAGGTCTTTAAGACAGGGTTCATGCTAATGGGATCTCTTTTTGTGTAAATACTGATGGAGGGTGTGGCAGTTACAAGTCATTTTGACTCTGAATTAATAACTTTTGGAATATTATTATAATCTCTACTATGATTTCAATGCTACCTAGATTGGCACATTCCTTTTAACACCCACTGGTCCCAGCACAGGACAATTAGAATTTACCAGGAGACCACCACTCTGGCTACATTGAGACTACCATTTATCAACTCTGCCAAGATCAAAGAAGGGATCTTGCTAGCTTGCACTCAAGTAAGCAAGCATGACCCTTTCAGTGAACAGAGGACAGGACACTCAGAATTACCCTGGTTCAGAGTAGAAATAAGAAGGACTGTGGGTACCATCTACATTGCATGAAGTCCATGAAATT
Organism: Cryptotis parvus; assembly: GCA_021461705.1. Lineage (NCBI taxonomy): Eukaryota > Metazoa > Chordata > Mammalia > Eulipotyphla > Soricidae > Cryptotis > Cryptotis parvus. The sequence goes on along the minus strand of JAJIBD010004726.1, from coordinate 51,482 downwards.
ATGATATGATTACACATGATTACACATCCATTAAGATGTAACTTTATACTAGCCCTCTCTCCTCTGTTGCCTCCCTCCCTTCCTCCCCTCCCTCCCTCCCTCCTCCCTCTCTCCTCTCTCTCTCTCTCTCTCTCTCTCTCTCTCTCTGTCTCCAGTGTTTTGACATAAGAGATAATCTCGGAGGAAGGAACTAGGCCCTGGCATTATCATTTGTTTAGACCTGAACCAAAGGTGTGGCACCACCTAACATCTAAACCTAAAAGCTGATTCGTTGATATTTGTTGAAGCAACCCACCCTTGAAGAAAGAATTCTGGCTTTGGGGTATATAAAGGGACTGACTTGGGGAAGATTCATCCAATTTAGTGGGAGACCTGGGCCCGAGTGCATAGTCGGAGGTCTGACCAAGGGCTAGAGTTCTGGGGAATCCCATTATCTTGGATTGCAGTAGCAGAGCTTGTTTTATTACTGGTAATTAGTAAAGGCTTTTGCAACTGAGCTGAACTCGTGGTTTGTCCATCTGATGCCAATCCTTGAGATAAAAGGGAACTCATTCCCTGATATTGTTGGGAATCCTGGAGGCTCCCGACAGTTACTCCTGCCTCTGTACTCAGGAATTACTTCTGGTGGTATTTGGGGGGTCCATTTACTTACTATGCTGGGATTGAATCCGGGTCAGCTGCATGTCCTCCCCACCGTACTATGGCTCCAGCTCCCATGGTCTCCTCTTGAGCTGGGAATTCTCCCTAGCTCCAGGCACGTTCGATCTGTATGTGCATTCGCAACTGTTATTCTCAGACTTATGTTCATGCTGGCATTAAGCAAGATAAGATGCGCCCAAGTGTCGCCAGTAATGAATCAACATGACATAGTCACACAATTTGACTGGAAGGCAGGCAGGAGCACATACCTGGCAAGCTCCATTCCGGCACTGCATGCCAGGCTGGCCCTGAGCTGAACACAGGGAAAGAGCCTCAGCACTCTCTGAGTGCCACTTGGGAAATCCCCAAAATAGTGATAATATATTTTCGGTTTCTGGGCCACAGCTGTAAATATTCAGGGTAGTACTCCTGGCTCTGAACTCAAGAATCACTCCTGGAAATGCTCAAGGGACCATAAAGGGATGCCGAGGACTGAACCTAAGACAGCTATATGCAAAGCAAAGGCATTACTTGCTGTGCTATCTCCCTGGCCCCATGTAGTCACAGTATATTTTTTAAATTTAAACATAGGGGAAACTTCTATGGTACACTGTCTTCAGGCTGAAAACTTCGGGGACTTGTCAGAGTGGACAGGCAGCCTCCTCGCTACCTCTTACATGATGAATGCTTTACTCTTGGAGGAGACACCAAGCCAAAGAAACCTCCAGGTACGCCAGTCTCTGGGCTGAAAACTCTGCCTCCTCAGAAGGGGGCGGACCAAGTCCCCACCCTGCCATAGCTCCATCAGTCACACCCACACCCCACAGCCTGACATGCCCATGGCAGCTTCACAACAAATCTCAAGAGACTAAAGTCAAAGAATCATTCCAGTTCTACAGCTCTGCCACACGACACCTCCAAACTCCACAGTACTGACAACCCTATAGGAGCACAGCAAATTAGACGGGAAAGTGGCTGAGAAGCCCGGTAAACTCAGCGAAAATAACACAAAAGGTTCAATTAGCAACAAATAGCTCAGTAACTCCTCAGACAATGACTTCAATAACACAGTCATGGGTATAACAATGTCCACAAATTTTCTTGTACTGAACTATTTTTGATAATTCTATTTATCATTTTATCGTAACAAGCAATATAAAACAAGCCTGCTAAGAGGCAGGGTTAGAAAGGTGGGGCGTACTGGGGACATTGACAGAGGGAAGGTCACACTGGTTGGTGTTGGAACACTAAATGCCTGAAGCAACAGTACTATGAACAATTTTGTAAACCACGATGTTGAAATAAAGCTAGGAGGGAAAATGCCCACAAAAACAGGGCTAGAGAAACACTACAGGGGTAATACGCTTACTCCATGCAGGTTCCAATTTGATTCCTGACACCCCAGATCACCACCAGGAGCAATCTCTGAGCACAAAACCACAAGTCCTGAGCATTGCCAGGTGTGACTCAAAGTCCTCCAAAACAAAGTTAAGGAAGGAAAGCTGGAAATGGACTCTCACAGAGTAAGTAAGTTGATCCTTGAGGACAATGTGCTAAGGAAGATATTCAAGAATTGCCAGAGGGGAAGCAGAATGGTGGTTGCCGGAAGTTAAAAGAGGGGAGAATGGGACTTTAGAGTTGAAATATTTCCTTTGTGAAGATGAAACGATTCAGGAGACGGGAAGTAGTGAGAGCTTGCAGTGTGAGCATAGTTAATACATCTGCACCGCACATTTAAAGAGGCTAAAATTGAAAATCCCCATTCTTCATGACTAATGGGAGGCAGAAAACAAGCATGTATGAGCGCTTACTTCCACCACAGCACCACACACACACACACACACACACACACACACACACACACACACACACACACAATGTGACATACAGTTGTCGCTTGTCACTTGTCTTCCCGTTGTTCATCAATTTGCTCGAGAGGGCGCCAGTAAAGTCTCCAATCGTAGGGAATGAGGCCCATTATTGTTACTGGTTTTAGCATAACGAATACACCACAGGTAGCTTGCCAGGCTCTGCTGTAACTCTGGGTTCATTTCAGGGAACTCAGTCTCCTAGGTATACTTATTACCTATTATTGTTAAAGCCTGTACTAAACAGTATAGTACTTCAACTATTTCTAAAATTAAGACCACGCATCTGCATAGAAGAAATCAGCATAATGTCTCAAGTGTACTTTCCTTCCTTAAAAATGTTTTGAATGCAGGGCCAGAGTGATAGTCCAGTGGGTAGGGCGTTTGCCTTGCACGCAGCCGGCTCATGCCAGCCCAGGTTCGATTCTCTGGCATCCCATATGGTCCCCTGAGCACCGCCAGGAGTAATTTCTGAGTGCAGAGCCAGGAGTAACCACTGAGCTTGCCAGGTGTGACCCAGAAAGCAAAAAAAAAAAAAAAAAAAGTTTTGAATGCTATACTGAACAAAATGGGTACAAATGTGCAAATAAACACAGAATGGCTTAAACATTGTCAATTACTTCTGCAGAATTATCCTATATTAGCCCACATGTCATTATTTTGCCTTGGCATTATTCTTAGTTCAAGTGAATATACTGTATACACCTACAGGTAATATAAACCTACTGACACTGTTCCAAATAGAAAGATTTAAGATGTTATTGAAGTCAATTAATTTTTAGGGATTTTGGTAAAGATGACAAATAGGAATATAATCCAGAACTAAGATTTAGCTGGTATGTAGCTCATGGTTGAGGGTATGCCATGCGCATGTGAGGGCCTCAATCTGGTCCCCAGCACACAAACACACTTTAGAGAAAGTAATTTACTTTCTCAAAAGTGATGTACAGTTAACCACAATAAAAACAAAACCCAAAGTTTGTCCATGTGTATGTTTAAGATTGGTAACACTTTACCCAGGCTTGCTATTCTTGGGGGCAAAAAGTTTTCTCTAAAAATGTATTCTAAAAATTTTTTGTGGTGCACAGGGCTGCTGAGCGAGCTGGGCTGTCCACACACAGGCTTGCATCCGGCCCACTGAGCTCTCTCTAGCCCCTCAAGTGTATTTGACTCAATTTTTTGTTTCATTTCCAGAAAATTTTGAGAAAGCTATTTGGGGGGCTAGGAGGTTAGCTCAGTGATCAGGGGTACATAGATGCACCTGAGCTAAATCTCAATACCACATGGCCCCTGGAGCCCCAGAACTCCCCTATCCCCTGGCTCCATGGACCCGTGAGTGACCCTGTGGTGCAGGGCCTGGGCAGTTCCATATCCTCAAGCCCTTCCATTGGACTGGTTGGCAGAGTATCACCAGAAGTAGGCCCTGAGCCTCCAAGCACTGATTGAGAGCCCCAAAGTAAGGGGAGAGAAAAAAAGAGGGGAGACCCTACTTCCCAGTACTTCTGGAAGCCCTGGCAGTCATGCCCACAAACCACCTCTGGTGCCGCCTTGCACCAAGACTCATAAATAAATCTCAAAAGAGATCAAGAAGCTGGAAAAATGTCTCTGGACACCCACAAATGGCTGAGTTGCCGGGCACCCCATAGGGCTATAGGTCAGCCCAGTGCTCGCCAAAACAGAGCCCCAGCAGCCAACTACTCCCACATTCCAAAAGTGCCACCATGTCCCTGCTGGACTCCACTGTCTCAGGACTGAGCCCCACCCAATATTTAATCTGCTGAAGAAATCAGGTATGTGGGTTCTGTGACTGAAATTTCTAGGCTTTTTCTTGGAGTCAGGATGGGCTACCTCCCCCCACCCTCCACTTCCCAGTACTTCCTGCCAGTCACGCTCACAACCCTCAAAGCCACCACCCAGTGCCAGTTATAAATTTAACTCCAGACGTACCACCCCCTTAAAAAATTCTGGACATGCAACATCTCAATCTCTACAACACTAATGAATCAGTAGTAGAACACCAGATTTGGGTGGGGTGTAATGTAGGAGGCAACGCATCTCGATTAATGAAACATAACACATAAACACAGAAAGTTTAACCCGTGCAGGGTGAGGTACAACTTGATCACTCAACATCCTGTTATTCATCGATATTAAGCCCTTGAGCGAACGGTTTGAGGTACAACAGTTTACATTAATTTGCTTCTAAGGAAACTTATTTTTTGATCATTCTGTTAGTTAATTATTGAAGGCCTCCTATGCGGGCAGGCTTAATGGTGGTTGGGAAAATTGGAGACAACGGTAGAGGGAAGGTGTAGTTTGGGATGATTGGTTTTGGGATACTGCATGCCTGAAACAAATCATGAAACTTCATAGACTGCACTGCTTATATAGAGGATAGGAGGAAATTTACATATGTAGGCTTGACCTATTCCATACAAACTCCAAAATATAATACAGAATTTCTTTAAAAAGACAGGTAAGACATGATTATTACCATAATGAGATCCAAGTATAAAATAAAAATTAATGTAATATCTTTTATTTTATTTCATTTAATTAATTAATCTATTCATTATTTTATTTTTTTAAATTTTTAATTAAACATTTTATTATACCACCGTGAGATATACAATTACAACGTTTTTCATGTTTGGAGGTTTCGGTCACATACTGTTCCAGCACCCCGCCCTCCACCAGTGTCCATTTCCCACCACCAATGTCCCCAATTCCCTCCCCCTCCCATAGCCTGCCTAAATGGCAGGTTATTTATCTCTTTCTCTCTCTCCCTCTCTCTCTCTTCCTTCTCTTACACATTGTGGGTTGCACTACATACACTTAGAAGCCATCATGTGCATTTTTTTGCCTGTATTTAGTGCTCAGTTCTATGTTGGTATCAGACCTTTTGACATTTATTCACACATGTTCTCCCTTCTCTATCTTACCTAACCTCTGACTCCCACGCAGCTTGTGGTAATTTCCACTTTTGGTAAGATCACCTGATATATTTATGTCATGCAAATAAATGCAGTCATTCTATGTCTCTCTCTTTCCTTCTGACTAATTTCACTCAACGTGATCCTTTCCATGTCCATCCATTTATAGGCAAATTTCATAACTTCATTTTTCCTAACAGCTGCATAGTATTCCATTGTGTAGATGTACCACAGTTCCTTTATCCAGTCATCAGTTCTCGGGCATACTGGTTGTTTCCAGGTTCTGGCTATTGTGAATAATGCTGCTATGAAAATAAAAGTGCGGATTGTGTTTCCGCTGTGTGTCTTTGGCTTCCCAGGGTATATTCCCAGGAGTGGTATGGCTGGGTCAGAAGGGGAGCTCAATTTCTAGTCTTTGGAGGAATGTCCATATTGATTTCCAGAGAGGTTGTACAAGTCGACATTCCCACCAACAATGTATGAGAGCCCCCTTTCCCCACATCCAAGCCAGCACTTGTTGATTTTACCCTTTTGAATATGGGCCACACCCGGCTATGCTCAGGGGGTTACTCCTGGCTCTTCACTCAGGAATTACTCCTGGTGGTGTTCAGGAGACTATATGGGATGCTGGAGATTGAATCCAAGCCGGCTGTGTGCAAGGCAAATGCCCTACCGTTGGACTATCACTCTGGCCCCATATATCTGGAATATATATGGATATTATATAGACTATCTGGAATCCTTTAGATTCCAGAGTTGAAAACATGTATATGTAAATGAGAATAGGCATTTCATTATATTATTTTAAAAACATTTTCATTTTCCTATTTACATAGGTCAAAACCATATAATAATCACAAATTGGACCTTATTTATTTATTTTCTGATCATTCTATTTGCCATTTCTTAGTTTGTTGGAATAAGGAATATGAATTTGTTATGTGCCTAACGGGCAGGTTGGGGCTGGGAGGGAAGCCGGGGCACAGGTGGAGGGAAGGTCACACTGATGGTGTTGGAACACAAAGTGCTCGAAACAGGGCCGGAGCGATAGCCCAGCGGGTAGGGCGCTTGCCTTGCACGCGGCCGGGCCTGTGCTGGCCGGGTTCGATCCCCGGCCCCATATGGTCCCCCGAGCACCGCCAGGAGTGGTTCCTGAGTGCAGAGCCAGGAGTAACACCTGAGCATCGCCGGGTGTGACCTAAAAAGCAAAAAAAAAAAAAAAAAAAACTGAAAAACAAAGTGCTCGAAACAACTATAATGAACAACTTTGTAAATCACTGTGTTTTTAATAAAAACTAATTTTCAAAAAGAAGCAGGAGATAGAAAAAGAATGCCCCCGGGAAAGCTCATTGGTTTCCTCCCAGTGAAGGGCAGTCACAGCGCAGCTGGGGCGGGGGTCACGGGTCCAAGTCCAGGACTGCATAAAGCAAACAGCAATTTCAGCTGTTCACAACTCATCGGGCGTGACTTATCTTCCCGTGCTGTGTCTGCTTTACAGGCAAGCGAGGTTTCCACAGGAGATTCTCAGCCTTTGGTTGGCACCACATCAAGGGACACAAGTGGAAGCCATTGCTATGCATCTCGGGGCCGCTGAGTGTGGAACAGGAAGAAGCACAGGGGTTGCCCTTTACACGTGCTACTAGACGTAATGTACAAGTTATTCCAAGTGAAGGGACCCAGAAGCCTTGGACAAGGCCCTCCTAGCCGTGACCCTCCTCACATCCTGGTTTAAGTTCCCACATGCTTCACACTTGCATTTGCCACACACAACTCACCTGAGGTTACTATTTTGTAACCACGAAATCGTAATATTTGTGTAACAGTAATAACACAATAGTATTACAATTAGTAATAGTAATTACACAATGGCATTACAATTAATAATAGTAATATATATTTTTTTTTTACTTTTTAAATATTTTATTACACCTCCATGAGATATACAATTACAAAGATGTTCATGTTTGCGTTTCGGTCATACAGTGTTCCAGCACCCATCCCCCATCTGCACAGGAATTTATTTTTTTTGCTTTTTGGGTCACACTCGGCGATGCTTAGGGGTTTCTCCTGGCTCTGCACTCAGGAATTACTCCTGGCGGTGCTCAGGGGACCATATGGGATGCCGGGATCAAACCCGGGCTGGCATGGGCCGGCCACGTGCAAGGCAAACGCCCCCACCCGCTGGGCTATGGCTCCAGCCCCCTGCACAGGAATCTTATCTAAATTGCCATCCACTGTCATTCCCCTGAGGGCTATCTGAAAGGCGATGCCATGCAGTAGCAAAGATTCCCCCTCCCTGGTCCCATGAGAGCTGCAGGGGCTTGGGGGATTAGCAGTGCAGAGCCTCTGTGACTGGGCACGGCTTGCCTCTCCCCTTCCCTGGTGCTGCTGCTTTGTGGGCCCAGGACAGGGCAGGCCCCTCCCCTCATCTGCAGCCATGAGGTCTCATCCAGGGCGACAGGAGGGTCTGTGAGCCCCTGCACTGTGGTCTCGCCACAAAGGTCCTTCTCCACTTTATAGGCAGTGTTTCCAAACCTAGGCAGTCCTGGGGGCTGGAGGGGGATGAACCTTCACTGAAGTTCCCAAAGCTGTGAAAAGAAGTGACTGCAGCTGTCAATGTGGAACCATCCAGAAAGAAATTCTGGTACCCAGTGGCAGCCTGTTAGCTGGGGCAGGAGTTTACGGCCGCCCAAAGATTGTGTGGCTCAGGCCAATGATGGTACAGGAATTAATGCACTTCCCTTGCACAAGGCCAATCCCAGCTTGATTCCTGATACCACATGGTATCCCAGCCATGCCAGGGAGCAACCTGAGAATCGTCGGATGGGGCCCAACCATCCCTTTACCTCAAAATGGTGAGGCTTGAGTTAATGCTTTGTCCCTCTTGAGTTGCTGCATTTGAACAACGGAGCTGGAGCGATTTCTCCATCTCTACCTGCTACTTTTGACTTAGATATCACACCCGCGGGGTGTGGCAGAAACGGGGCGTGGGGTCTGTCCCAGCAGTGCTGGCGTCAGGCAGTGCAAAAGGTGCACCACTGAGACCTTCAGGGCTGCACCAGGTGGTACTCTTGGTCCCATTAGGGGCCCAGCCAGAGTTCATGGCCTTGCACATACTAGGCACACACACTAGGCATGTGCTCTACTGTGTGAGCTATCTCCCCGCACCCCTATCAGCCACTTTAAGGAAGGTTTGTTGACTTGCTGTCTAAGTCAGGGCAGCGGCCTAAGAGTAGATGGTCCTAGACAGATTCCTCCTTCCACTATGCAGGCCGAGGAAGGAGAATTCAATCTTGCAACATGTAAGAATCCTGAATCAACCAGATGCCATTGGGCTACATTGGCATGTGATAGGGTCCAATGGAATTGTTACTGGCGCCCGCTCGAGCAAATCGATGAATAACGGGATTCAAGTGATCAAGTGAACATGTAAGAATGTCTTTAGCATCCCTCTTTACAACAAAGAAACACAAGTACTGAAACGGTGAAAAGTAAAAGGCTTGGCTGGGGGAGAGAGCTCAGGGGCTGGGGTACCTGCCTGGGAAGTTCAGGATCTGTATCAGACCATGGCGCTGGGTGGCCCCGGCACACCGGATGCAGCCCTGGTAGCTCCTAACCTGCTGGGCTGAGCAGCACCACAGTTCAGGCACCAGCCCAGTGGGTTGAGCATGGCGGGGAGGTGGCAGCGGCCACACACCGGGTGATGCCCAGAGAAGGGACTGTGCAGGGTTTCCCCCTTTTCTGTGTTGGGCCACACCCTGGTGGTGCTCAGAGGCTATTCTGGAATCTGTCTTTTTGTTTGTTTGTTTGTTTGTTTTAGGGGTTCCCCAGCGATGCTTAGGGATTGCTCCTAGCTCTGCACTCAGGAATCACTCCCAGTGGTGCTTGGGAGATCATACAGGATGCTGGGGATTGAACCTGGGTTGGCTGCGTGCAAAGCAAACATTCTACCTGCTGTGCTATCGCTCCAGCCCTGACTCTGCTCTAAGGGTCACTACTGATGGTGCTTGGGAGATCCAATAGGATGCCAGAGATACAGACAGGGGTCAGTCATATGCATGGCAAGAGGCTTAAGCCCTGTGCTATCACTTGAGGCTCATTTTGGGGATGGGAGGGAGGAGGACAGCCAGTGGTGCTCAGGGCTTGTTCCTGACTGGGCTTCTGGCAGGGCTCAGGGCACCATATGGGGTCCTGAGGATTGAATCCGGGCATGCCGCACAGAAAATAAATGCCCTAGTTTGAGAGTGCTAACTCTCCGGCCCCTCCAAAGCAACTGCTGTGAAGGCGATTTCATTCTGGGGCCTTGGTCTCTTTGAGAATTTAGAGTCATTTCACTGATATCCTGGAGACACTGTTGAAGGAAAATACTTTCCAATTCAAAGAAGGCGATGCTACCTTCAAGAGGTACAGCAGCTTGCACGGTTTTACAGTGAACTGAGGAGCAAACCCAACTTGCTGACTTTGCAGCTGCACAGTGTCTCTCCAGTGCCAAGCAGCCAACTACTAAATATTTGCACAGGAATTCCTAATAGCAGGTGGACAGGAAGTGATAAACCTAGGATGAAGTCGGAGCCAGCTCTCCAGAGAACAGCCCCCAGTCCCCGGACACCAAGGATGGAGCAACTTACACCAGCGACCAGGCTAGTTGGTCCTGGCTCACCCATCCCCAGTTGTGCCATCTGGACAGTGGCGTATGGAGGCATAAGTTGAATCCAACTGTACACTCCTCCCCGCTTTGGAAGAACTTTATAAAAACCAAGCGGCACAGCCAGAGACATCTCGGCAGGCTGGAGCACAGGCTTGGCAAACAGGGTACCCGGTGGATCCTAGCACTGCAGGGTCCCTGAGCATGCCGGACACAACCCCAGGAACAGCCTCCCTGCACCAACGGGTGTGGTCCCAAACAAAAACATCAAATGACACCATGGATTAAAAAAATGGTTTGAAAGTAAGAATGTCCTCTATGAAGACTGATTCTAAAAACCAACAAAACTCAGATCAATTGTCAAAGAAATGTGTGGGAAAACTGGGATTTTTAGTACGAACTGAAATTAAATGGTACCCAGTTTGATCTTTTAAAAAAATAGAACAAATACATTAAGGTCATTTAATAGTTTTAAAGATCACACTGGTAACAAAGGGGCAAACAACACATTGCCTGGGTTTGTTTTAAAGCCCTGAAAAAGGAGAAAAAGGCGTAAATGAAGCAAGGCTGGGAAAACGTGAGGATGGTTGCTGCTGGATAGGAAGCACAGGGGTCTTCTCTACTTCTGTGCAAACTTTAGTTTTTTTCTGAATAAGGTATCACCGCATCGGCAGGTGGCAGACAGGAGACAGGCTTGTCTACACCCAGGGCTCTGCCCGTGGGCCCTGGATGGTTGATGGTCTGACATAGAAAAAGACTAGACCCCACTGGGATGAACCCAGAGCTACAGCAGAGCCTGGCAAGCTACCCGTGGTGTATTCGATATGCCAAAAATAGTAACAATAATGGACCTCATTCCCAATGAATGGAGACTTACTGGTGCCTGCTTGAGCAAAATGATGAACAATGGGAAGACAAGTGACAAGTGACAAGGTAGCACTTAAAAATGACACAGAACCAGAGAGAACACATTCTGTTTCCTTTACGAGGTCCTTCACACTCATGTCAGAGTACAAAGAGTGGGAAAGGCCAGAGCTCAGTCCCACTAACAGGGAGGGAGAGGAAAGAGGGGTGGAGGGAGGGGGGGAGAGAGAGTGAGAGAGAGTGAGAGAGAGAGGGAGAGAGAGAGAGAGAGAGAGAGAGAGAGAGAGAGAGAGAGAGAGAGAGAGAGAGTGCCCTTATCCAAGGCTGGAATGTTGTAATCACAGCCCGCTCATTGATGCCTGAGGCAGGGATAGTGCTAGCCCACTTACAGATACTTTATACACTGCCTTTCTCCTATACACATGTACTTATCCTTTTTTTTTTTTTTTTTTTTTTGCTTTTTGGGTCACACCCGGCAATGCTCAGGGGTTTCTCCTGGCTCTGCACTCAGGAATTACTCCTGGCGGTGCTCAGGGGACCATATGGGATGATGCCGGGGATCAAACCCAGGCCAGCATGGGCAGGCTGCGTGCAAGGCAAACGCCCTACCCGCTGGGCTATCGCTCAGGCCCCATGTACTTATCCTTACTGCTGTAACTGGATACAGTAACATTAACCAGATGTTAACATTAATGATAATGATAACAAAATGGTAAGAGCTAACAGTAATATTAGGCCACCTGCAATTAACGTTGGGGTTATGACCTTTTTTAAGTATCTTATTGGGGACCAAGGGTTTAGGCACTCACCTTGCACAGCTAAGCCAGGTTCAGCTCCTGGTGCCACATATGGTCCCAGCCTGAGTCACCACAGTGATCCCTGAGCAGAGCCAGGAAAAGCCCTGAGCAAAGCCAGAGTCGGGTGTGGCAGAAAACAAAACCGAACCCCCGCACTTTATTCTTACAGACCCCTGGTACCCAGAAACAGGGGGCCAAGAAATAGAGAGACAGGCATGATACCACGGAGGAACTCGTCCTCACCTCCAGCTGCCTCCACGTGGACACCCTTAAGGTCAAGTGCACGCCCAGGTCCTCACACCTACGTTTCCAATTAGCTTTGCCATAAACCACTTAAGTGGCCTGAAACCAAGTCGCCTTGCAAACAGCGACGGGGTAGGGGCACAGGAGTCCCCCACCCCCACCGCGCCTTAGCCGAGGTCTTGGTGGTCACTCCCGGGAGGACACAGCGACCAGGCTGGGGACCAACACAGGACAGGAAGATTCCGCTTCAGCTGCATCCGCCCAGCTGGTCCCTCATCTGGGATGGGCCCGGGAAAACTGTCTTTTTTGCCGTCCCCTACCGTCACACAACACACAAGCGTACGTCTGCCAAGGGGAACTAATTAAGTTCTGGAGGGGGTTCAGGACAGGCTGCAGGGGTGCAGGAGGGGAGACGTGGGGTCTCAAGCTACACCCAAGTGCAACTTCTGCCTGGCGCGGAAAGCAAAGGGCTGCGGGGCGAGAACCCGCGGGGCCAAGAGCACCCGGGCGAGGTCCTGCTCCCCCGGGGTGCGTCCTTAGCACGCCTGCGCCCCTCCCCCGGGCCCCGCCTCGCCCGCCCCGCTGTGTCCGAGGGTCTTTGTAGGAACCGACGGCAAAGGAGGGAATCTCGCCCGCCCCTTCCAATCATTTCTGTTCGCTCGCTGCAACGCCTCCCACCCGACCGCTACACCCAGGAAGCCCCACATTTGCGGGGACGGGGGTGGAGTTAGTGCCCGGGCGCCTGCGTGCGGGTAACGTGCGCCCCCGAGTCCCGCCAAACCCCCGGCGGCAGCTGCCCGGCGCGTTCGCTCCCGCCGCTCCAGGCTCCGACCGCGGCTGGACGCTCCGGGACCCTGCAGCAGCGGGCGACGGACCCCCGCTCTGCTCCAGGCGACCCGCCGCGCCTTTGTCGCCGGCTGCCGAGACACCCCGTGTCCGAGCTCCCGGGCGCAGCCCCGCGACTCCCTCCCGGCCCCGCGCCAGGCTCCGCGGGTCCTCCTAGCGCCCGCAGCCTCTGAAGCCGGGCCCGGGCGCCCCTGCCCATGCCAGACTCTCAGGGCACCCTAGCCTGGCCCCCACTCCGCGGGGTCGTCCGCCAGCCCAGCCCCGGATGCTCCTAACTCTTTCGTGCAGAGCCGGCTCCAGATTTCGCGGGATGCACCCGCGAGCAGCTACAGGCACGGCGGGCGCGGCGCGGGGGCGCTTACTTGGCAGCAGGATGGGGTCCCCGGCGGCCTCTCGGCGGCCCGCGCAGACACGCCAGTCCTCGGCTGCGCAGCCCGAGGAATCGCGCTCCAGCTGGGGAAGCCGCGGCAGAAGCGCGCCGTCCTTCCCTGGACTTTTAAGGGGAGTCGGCGGCAAACCCCACCCCGGCCCACCCCTTCCCCCGAAGGCGGCCCCCGGGCGGCCCGGCCTGCGCCACCTTTTGTTGTAATTTGAGAGCGGCCGCTCCCGGGGCCAGAGGGGGCTCGGCGGGGCAGCCCCTGCCCAGATTCCGCAACCCCAGACGCCTCTTCCCAGGCTTTCCCGGACCTGGGGTCTGGGGAACCTAGGAGGGGGCTTATTCCGGGAAGGGATCCCGCTTCCCGCCACCCCCCGCACGGCCTCCAGAGTTAACCCTTCCCCTTCCTCGCCCACCCACATCTGTCTCTGAATCCCAGCCCTCGCCTAGCGGGCTCAGCCTCTTAATAGATGCTCAATAAATAGCGCCAGCACGAAAGAGTTAGGAAACGTGAACGCCCTCGCGGGAGTTTCTCTCGCCAGCTCCCGAAGCCCAAGCGGGACGCGCCAACGCTGACAGGATACACCAAAACCCAAACGCTCTTCCCGGGGCAGTTTTGTACAATCTCTAGAGGCTGTGGAGGGCCCCGGCCGACCACAAATCCACGCCCCATCCCTTTGTTTCCAGAGCACGTATCAGGACAGACGGGTCTCCGGACAAACAGGATGGGGCCTTGAAGAAACACGGACAAGACTGTTTTCTGTGCACTTCCTTCCATGTAACTTAAAGATGCTTCTGCTTGACTGAAGCGGAGTCCAGCAGGAAGGGGGTTGCCCTCCTTTCTGTCCCTATCATTTGTATTGCTTCTGCAAACGGTGTCTGCAGAACAGCTTAAAAGAGGCTCAGTTTCCTCATTTTGGGTGGTTTTTTGGGGGGTCACTCCCCATTTTGGGTGTTCTAGGACCACCCGCCACCACCCACCCCAATACCAGAGCCCTGGTGGAACCAGTAACGCCTGAACTGGGCGCTGGAGCCCACTCTGCAAAGAGTTACTTTTGTCATCTAGCTGGCCAGTGTTCCGAGGCTGTTCCTTTTGGGTGGCCGTGCGGCAGGGGAGAGCATGCTGGGATTTCCTGCAGGAAGCCCCACGCTCCCGCAGGGCACAGCTGTGACCCTAGCAAGCCGCCTCCGCCAGTCTCGTCTATGAGTTTAAGGCTTGGGGTCTTCCAGCCCTCTCCACGAGCTCGGGGTCAGAGCAGGACTCAGCAGAGAGTGATTCTAGGCTCCGGCTCTCAGCTCTTCCTTTAGGTTTTGCTCCCCCATTGGCCTCCAGAGAACCCCCTAGGCCCTCTGGTGTGTGTGTGTGTGTGTGTGTGTGTGTGTGTGTGTGCGTGTGTGTAGGTGCTAAAGGTGTTTCTGTGGCATTGGAACTGTGGACCGTGGTGGTGGGTCTGTGAAATCACACAAGCTAACATTATACGCACAGGGCCTGGGGGGTCAGCTCAAAGACTAGAGCTCTTGCTTTGCATCTGGAGGCCTTAAATCGCTGACATTGTAGGTCCCCAAGAACCCCGGGTTTGGCTTTTAGGCAAATAAATTGCATAGATAATACACCCACACGTGTGAGTCAAATTGGGGAAACTAGGAATTGTTCCACTACAAGAGTGCCAACGCACCTAGCAGTGACCGCGTTATGTAGTTTTGCAAAATGTTTCTGCTGAGGGAGACTGAGCCAGGCTGTCGCGAGTCTCTGTACTGTTTCTTCCAGCCACCTGCAGAGCCGCAATCACTGAACGAAATCCCGCATGCGCTGCTGGTTTTTAATGACACATCTGAAACATAAAATGCAGAGACTTACATGTCACAGTGCAACAAAACCAGACCTTGCAAATTACCCAGTGGCTCCCGGGGCCTCCAGGGTGTATGCGAGTTCCTGATCAGCTGGGACCCCCTCCATCACCACCACCCCCGGCTGAGGGGTCTGATGAGGGACCGCCTTTATTAGTGCTGAAGGACTCAACCCCGGGCATGGTGTTGCAGGGAGCCTCACGTGAGCAAGTGTCCAGTGCCCTGACCCATGACCCGTACCTCTTTCCCAGTATCCCCTGCCCACCTGGTTTCCCAAGAGACAGATGTGGGCAGGCCTGATGCGCCAAGCAAAGGGGCTTCCATGGGGAGTAGCTCCTGCTGAGCACATGGGATAAGGGGCTACACCGGGGTGGGGGGTGGGGGTGCCAGAGCAAGACCCCGGTCATGGCGCTAGGAGCGACCGGGGCTGTGCCTTGAGAGTTGGCCTTGGGAAAGTCTCAGCTGTGGAGCGGACATTCCTGTTAACTGTCACAGACAAGCGGTCAGAGGCTCAGAGAGGCAACTGATTTGCCAGGACCACAGCTGGGCCAGTGGTCAAGCTGGAAAAACAAGAGTCTCTGACCCTCCTGTGAGCACTGAAAAGCCACATATCAAAGGCCCAGGGGTCCCCTGACTACTGCTCCTGCCTCGCTTGCAGATTAAAGGAGCGTTCGCAGCTTGGACAGAGCCATTCCCAGACACGCCGTTTGTTCGGTTGAAACAGAGACCTGGGCTGTGAGCTCAGGGAGGCGGCAGAGCCCGTGTGGGCAGAGCAGCGATACACGCGTGCTTTTTGACTCTGTGTGCTCCCCTGCCCCAGACCCAGTGGCCACTGGCTAGATTCAGAGCCAGCCTCACCCCCAAGCCTAAGTGCCCCTGAGGCTCCACTTACTGTCCTGTTCAGTAAGCGGGTCACACGGGCCTGGGGAGAAACACTCTCTCTGAGTGCTCCTGGAAGAGACAGGTGCTGAGGACACCCAGGGGGTGCGGACACTGAGCTGAACTCTGCATTAGCATCGGGAAAGGTGGGTGACCACCAGCGGTGGTCAACACACAGAAAGGCCACAGGATCCAGAGCCGGGCGGGGTGAGCATTTCACTCTCTGCGGGAGGTCACGGGTGCTGACTCCGGCTGTCTTTGTCCTGTGGCTTTGGTTGCAGCCAGTTTCCTAACAGCCTGGGACACCCCAGGACCTACAGTGCAAGCAGATGTTCTCCAGCTTTGCTCATGCAGCTCAAAAGTATGTGTTGGGGGCTAGGCTGAGTGCTGGGAGCCAGGAGAGTGATTGACCAGAAGCAAACAGAAAGACCAAGACAGAGAAACCAGGTGGTGACGACGCTGTGGAGAGGAGGCAGACGGTGGGGGCAGCCCGTGGCCAAGCTGGGTGGGAGAACAGGCGCCGGGCAGCAGGGGATGATCCTTTTCCTCCTGGCCGGGATGATCCTTTCCTCCTGGCCCCCAGCATGGACTTGCTTCTCGCTGCATGGGGACCACACCTGCTTGTGTGTCGCTGTTTACGTCCACTGCCTTTATTTCACAGGACCATTTCCAGCTTCTTCTGCACAAGTCCCGCGCATCCAGCCCCCCGTGGGAGCCAGTCCTGGGCCACTGTGCTTGTGGGAGCGCATTGGCCTGAACCAAAGCCGAGCTGGAGGTGTGGCTAAAGCAGACAACATTTGAATGGGCATTACTAAGGGCAAGCCATGCTGATAAAAGGGAGAGATCAGAAGTTCAAATCTGTATAGATGAAGGGGCCGGAGACATAGCACAGCGGGTAGGGCATTTGCCTTGCTCGGGATGACCCAGGTTCAATCTAGGACATCCCATATAGTCCCCTGAGCACCTCCAGGAGTAATTCCTGAGAGCAGAGCCAGAAGTAACCTCTGAGCGTCTCCAGGTGTGACACAAAAAGCCACACACAATTAGGTAAGACAGAGAAGGGAACATGTGTGAATAAATGTCGAAAGGGTTAATACCAACCTAGAACTGAGCATTAAATACAGGCAAAAAAAATGCACATGATGGCCTCTAAGTGTATGTAGTGCAACCCACAATGTGTAAGAGAAGGAAAAGAGAGAGAGGGGAGAGATAAAAGAGATAAAGAACCTGCCATGGAGGCAGGATATGGGACGGGGAGGGAATTGGGGACATTGGTGGTGGGAAATGGGCACTGGTAGAGGATGGGTGCTGGAACACTGTGTGACCGAAACCTCCAAGCATGAACAACATTGCAATTGTATATCTCACGGTGGTATAATAAAATATTAAAAAATACATAAATAAAAGTGATGCGAGGATTAGAAAAAAAAACTCACACACACACACACACACACACACACACACAAGCCCAAAACTGTATAGATGAAGAGTCTTTTGCTTGTTTAATTTAAAGGGAAACTCAAAGGCCAGAAATATAGTACAGGGTTTACACCAGCCGATCCAGGTTCCATTCCTGCTACCACATAATGGTACCATGGATCCCACCAGGGATGATCTCTGAGTGCATGCTTGGAGGAAGATCTGAGCACTCTGAGTATGGCCCAAGCCCCTCGTTTCCCAGAAAAAGGTGACCCCAGGGGCCGGAGAGAGTGGGCATCTACTGTGCATGGTCAAGGCCCGGACTCTGTCCTCTTGCCACACAGTTCCCTGAGCACTGCCAAGACTGACTCTACAATACAGAGCCGGGAGCAGCTCTCAAACTCTGCGGGGGTGTGACCCAGAGCAATAAAGCAAAATGAGAGAAGATGGGAACATACTGCCCATGCCACCAAAGAAACATTAGTTCAGCTCCTTGGGGAAAATGATTTGGAATATGTGGCAAGCGGCCAGGACATGGTCGGGTTACTGCCCTGGGAGAGAAGGTTGAGCTTAAAGGCGACGCAATGATCTGAAGCTTACCCGTGTTGCAGTGTCTCAGTGAGGACAAGTGTCTCTCAGTTTGCCTCAAACTGACAAGTTTTCTGCCACAGCCACTTTGTTGGTTGCACCTGGGGCTGCACTTAGCGGTGGTCTGGGCTTACAACCGGTTCTGTGCCCAGGGATCGCCCCTTGGAAAATTCCTGCACTTTCTCCCTGAACCCTACAACCACTTTTAATATGAGACAATTTGTGGAGGGGACAACTTCATTTCTTCCTAGGCAACAGCGGCCCCTGGTGGCCAATTTCTCATGGCATCCAGTGTTTGCAATATCTGGTTAGAAAACTCGTTTTCAGACAAGAAATTTAGAAGAACATCTTTGGGAGGCTGGAGAGATGGTACAGTGGGGAGGGCATTTGCCTTGCATATACCGGATCTGGGTTCAATCCATTCCCGGCATCCCTTATAGTCCCTGAGCACCACTAGGAGTAACTCCTGAGTGCAGAGTCAGGTAGGAGTAACCCCCTGAGCACTGCTGGGTGTGAGCACCCCCAAGCCCCCAAAGAGAATATCTGGTCCAAACATCACCTTTACAGAGATGGAACCAGAAAACTATACAGAAGTCTGTAAGATCACGGCCTCCTAGTATGTCGCAGCTGCTCTGAAACTGTCTCGGACCCAGGTCTTCAGCCTTGGAGAGTCCGATGTGTGTGGTGAGGAAACATTTTTCTATTTAAGGATTTGAGTTCCTGGGTCAGAGAGATAGTACAGAGGTTAAAGCACTTGCCTTGCTAGCGGCCAACCCTGCTTCTATCCTTGCCACCACAAGTGGTCCCCACAGCACCGACCCTGAACCCAGATCAGGGAGAGGCCCCGAGCACTGCTGGGTGTGCCCCAGCCACTTCCTTCCCCGAATTCCATTCATTCAAGCCGGTTGTTCTCTACTGCACACTCAGCGCTAAACTCCCATCTGTTTCCTTTTTTTCTCACCTAAGACTAATGACCATAACTGTAGATTTGATGGCCAGTCTCTCCTCTTGAGACATTAAGGATTTTGGGGGGTGGTCACACCTGGAGAGGCTCAGGGATTATTCCTGGCTCTGCACTCAGGAATTACGCCTGGCAGTGGTCAGGGGATCATATGGGATGCCGGAGATTGAACCTGGGTCAGCTGTGTGCAAGGCAAATGCCCTCCCCGCTGTGCTATCGCTCAGGCCCCACTTTAAGGATTTTAATGTCCTTTTCTAATAAAGAAAGCAGGAAAAGGCAGTCCTTTACCTTCTGCAGAGAAGAAAACTAAATCTAGGAAGGGGAGGCCTTTGACAGGATGCCCCAGAGCCTGGCTGGGCCCCAAGAGAATTTCCCATCCTTGTATCCCATTTGGGGTCTCTTTTCCTTTTGTCTTGTGTAGTTGCAGGGGGCATCTAGTTATACTATACTTTGGCTCTGTGTGCAGTGCTCAGGCGACCGCATGTGGTGCTGGGGATCAAACCGAGGTGGGTCACCTTCAAGGAGAACGCCCGCACTCTCTCCGCAGCCCCTTTGAGTTTGGCGTAACCTGACTTCATGTCTCCCTCCCTTGATGCCAGCTCGGGGTCAGCGCAGTGCCCACATTAAACCAACACTTATCCTCCTGGAATAATCTCTGAAATCCTGTCATTAGAAACTAGCTCCTTTGAAAGGATACACCCAGCAGTCTGGCTGAAGCTCGGAAACTGTATGTGTTTAAAGCTAGTTACTAAAGAAAGACAGACGGCGTGTTCTGCTCCTGAGCAGTTCTCAGGAAGAGCAAGTGACCTTGCCTGGGCACTGCCTGGGAAGGAGCCCTAGGAAACTTTCTGGGTGAGAGAAATGATTCCCCTCCCCTTCTCCGCCCCTCCTCACCTCCCCTTCCTCCGCCCCTCCTCCCCTCTCCCCCCCCCCTCCCCTTCCCCGCCCCCACCTCCCTTCCCCATACCCCCTCACTTCCCCCCCCTTCACTCCTTCCATACCCTCACTTCCCCTTCTCTTCCCCTCCCCTACCTCCCCTCCCCTCCCTTCCCTTTCCTCTCCCCCTCACTTCTTCTCTCTCCACCCCCCACCTCTCCCCTTCCCTTCCCTTTTTCTTTATCGAAAAGGAAAATACCCCCACCTAGAAAAACGTAGTATGGAACTAATTTGAAATGAATTCTTTCTTTTTTTTTTTTTTTGTTGTTGTTGTTGTTGTGTGTTTGCTTCCTTTTTTGGGTAACACCTGGCTATCCTCAGGGGTTACTCCTGGCTCTGCATTCAGGAATTACTCCTGGAGGTGCTTAGGGACCATATGAAATGTCAGGGATCAAACCCAGGTTGGCTGTGTGCAAGGCAAATGCCCTCCCTGCTGTGTTATCACTCCAGACCCCAGAAATGATTTATTTCTTTTTTTTTATTTTATTCATTTTTTATTTTATTATAACTCTGTGAGATATAAAATTACAAAGCTGTTCATGATTGGGTTTCAGTCATACAGTGTTCCAGCACCCCTCCTCTACCAGTGCACATTTCCCACCATCAATGTCCCCTGATTCTATCCCCCAGTCTGCCTCTATGGTAGACATTTTTCCTTCTCTGAATCTGTCTCCGTCTCTGTCTCTGTCTCTGTCTCTCTCTTCTCTTACACATTGTGGCTTGCAATATATACATTTATGGGTTATCATGTATATCTCTTTGCTTAACATTCAATGCATAATTCTAATTTGGCATTACCATTTCCAACAATTATTAGCCCTCTGGTCCCTTCTCTATCTTACCTAACCTCTGACTCCCACACACTTGTGGTAGATTCCAACCACTGACAAGTCCTCCTGGTCCATGTTTTGCCTGGCCTTAGATATTAGCATCATACTATTTTTTTTATATCCCACAGATGAATGTAGTTATTGTGTATCTGTCTTTTTCCTTCTGACTAATTTCACTCAGCATGATCCTCTCCATGTCCATCCATTTGTAGGCAAATTCCATAACTTCGTTTTCCCTAACAGCTGCATAGTTTTCCATTGTGTAGATGTACCATAGTTTCTTTATCCAGTCATTGTTCTCAGGCACACAGGTTGTTTTCAGATTCTGGCTATTGTGGATATTGCTGTTATGAACATAAAAGTGCAGATGGTGTTTCTGCTATGTGTTTTTTGTGTCTCCAGGGTATATTCCCACGAGTGGTATTGCTGGTTCAAATGAGCTCAATTTCTAGTTTTTGGAGGAATATCCATATTGTTTTCCAAAAAAGGCTGGACCAGTTGACATTTCCACAAACAGTGAATGAGAGTCCCTTTCTCCCCACATCCACGCCAGCACTGGTTGTTCTTGCTCTTTGGGATGTGTTCCAGTCTCTGTGGTGTGAGATGATACCTCATTATTGTTTTGATTTGCATGTCCTTGATGATTAGTGATGATGAGTATTTTTTCATATGCCTTTTGGCCATTTGAATTTCTTCTTTGAGGAAGTTTCTATTCATTTCTTCTCCCCATTTTTTGATAGGGTTGTCTATTTTCTTCTTGTAAAGTTCTACCAGTGCCTTATATATCTTGTACAGTAACCCCTTATCATATGAGCATTGGGTGAATATTCTTTCCAACTTCATGGGTCGGGAAATGACTTATTTCTTACTTGTGGTGGTGGTTGACAATTTTATACAGATTTTACAAAATGCATGAATCCAAACACAAGATGAGGAAATTTTACCTTCTATAAATTACTCTCAAATAAATTGCCTTGACATCTAGTTCTTTGGGATCCCCTCTGATGTTTTTTAGTTTATTTGCTTATTTATTTTCAGAAAGTGGTTTAGGGAAGGGTAATAGGGGCCATGCATGGTGAGAGCACAGTGCTGGGGTCTTGTGCGTCAAACAAGTCATTTAGACTCTCTGAGCCTCAGTTTCCCAACCTGCAAAGTGGGAGACACCTGAAGCAAGTGTCTCCCAGCAGGTGAATGGATAAAAATGTTGTGTTTATATGCACAGTGAAGCACTTTGCAGTGACAAGGAGAGATGGAAACTTCCGGTTTGCCTTCCCTTGGACAGAGCTAGAGGCTGTCACGTCAACTAAAGTCACCGGGAGAAGGACAAAAGTCAGATATATATATATATATATATATATATATATATATATATGCCACAAGAGTGGGCGTGGAAGGTACTGACTGGGGGTCACCCCTGGGCCCTGAACTACAGAATAGGAATGCAGAGAAAGGGAGAGAGGGCGGGTGGGGGTGAGGGAGGTGACTGGTGTCCCATCAGGACATTGGTGGAAGAGTCTTGAGTGATGGTGTGAGGGTGGTGACCACGTCCACCATGGCTGTGTCAGCACTGTTGTAAACATGTGACCAGAGAGCAGCAAGCAGAAGCCGGGAGAGTCGGGGACAGCTGGGGCTGGTGGTGGGGGTTGGTTGTGGGCTTATGAAGACAGTGAGGACCCGACAGGCAGGACAGGGCCGAGCGCGACCCAGAAGCAGCCTGGAAGCCAGATGGCTCCTCGCTGAGGGAAGAGCCCCAACGTCTTGGGCACAGGGGTGGGAGTCGGGGCGCTGGGGCTGGGCATGGAGGGGGCCCAGACATTTAGCACAAGCATAAAATGTGGGACTCCGGGTTCTGAAGACTGGCTTTTACCGTGTCAGCCTGTGCTGCCCCTTGGCGCTGCTCCCACGCCCCATCATTCAGAGGGAAAAGAGTCCTACGGGTTCCAGTTCAGACACCGGCTGTGCCAACACTGACCACGTCTGAGAGATGCAGCTAAAATGGGGTGGGGGGGCAGACAAGAAGGAAGCTTTTCTGCAGCCTTGGGCTGGCTGGCACTGGGCGGGGCTTGGCTCCAAGTGCGGCTTCGCCCAGAAAGTATTTGAGAGGCCCGAGGCCTGTCCAGGTGGCTCGGGTTGGCTGAGGACAGAGCCCAACTGTTGCTTTTTATAAGGCTCCTGCGTGGCCGGCAGGAGGGGGGGGTACAGGCTGTTCTTCTCACCAGGCCCGCTCCCCATGCATGGGAGGGTGGGGGAGGCCCAGACCAGCCTGCAGGGGCAGTTGCTGTGTTTGAAATAGCCAGAGACCGGGCTACAACACAGCAGGAGAGAGTACAGCGGGTAGGCGCTGGCTGCGCATGAGGCCGACCTGGGTTCAAGTCCCGACACTGCATATGGTCCCCTAAGCCCACCAGGAGTGACCCCTGAGCACAGAGCCAGGAGTAAGCCTGGCTTACACAGCTGGGTGTGGCGCACCCTGCCCCTGTGCCCCCAAAATTAAAAAAGCAGAAAGTGGAGGAGGGGTATTGAGAGCAAACAGTCTCCAAATCCCAGTGATTAGTCACTCTAAAAGCAGCAAACGTTTACGGACTGAATTGTGTGTCTGTTTTCCCCCAGTTAACCCCAGATTCCTTGGCTGAGACCCTGAGCTGGGCTTCGGGCATTTGGACATGAACTATGGGGGTTACCCGTTGTTGAGGGGTCCTGGGTCCCCTAGGACAGGGTTCTCAAGGCTTGACAAAAGGAAATCAAAGCTCCCTCAGGCCAGAAGCCCTGAGGAGACCAGCCCAACCCCCCACCAGCCACAGGACCCTGCCCAGTCCCCCCTTACCGCCCCAACTGAGGGATGGAGCCCGTCACACTGAGGCACACTGTGGGGCTCCTCCATTGGCCCCCGCCCCAGTGAAGTTGCTGTGACCCTGTGACCCTGGGCCTTTGCTCTGTTTCTCTCCTTTCCTCCCACCTCACTGAGCCCGGCAGAGAGGAGGCGAGGCACCCTCAGCTGGGAGTGGACAGTGTCCCCCAACACCACTCTCTTGTGACAGCACCCATAGCCCCACGCTTCTTCGGGTGGGGTCCCGGACCCATGACCTCTTCAAGGGCTCTATTAGGTCACAATTTCTTTATAATAATGCTGAGAGCTTTGCCCCCTTTTTTGTTCCCATTCTCCGGTGTTGACCCTGAGCCAAGGATGGTGGAGTCACGTCCTCCCTAGACCACTGTGGACTCAGCACCTTCTGCTTCCCAGAGGGGCTGACCCAGAACACAATGATGCCTTCTGGCAGAAGACTAACCTTCTCCTCTTCCCTCCCTGCCTCACAGAGCCTTTGAGAGTGAGAGAAATGAGGTGCAAATGTGCTCTCTGGAAGGGAAACTGCACCACACTTATTAGCTGCGATAGGCAGTTAGGAGCCACGCGGCAACGAAAATCGGCAGCCAGCCGGGAGTGAGAGGTCCAGCTGCAAGCCTCCTTGTTGCTAGGAGACTGTGGCAGGGATGCTGGGCCCACGCGGCATCGGCACCAGCCCTCTAACACGGTCTCTGCTCTGGGAGTTACAGTCATTTCCCCAAAGGATCCTGTAGTTCCTAAACGGCACGGAGGGAGGAAATGAGGAAAAGAGGGAAGGAAAGAAAGGAGCAAAAGAGGGAAGGAAAGGAAGAAAGAGAGAAGGAAGGGAAGGGAAGAAAAGGATGGAAGGAAGGAAAAAGGAAGGAAGGAAAGGAAGGAAGGAAGGGAAGGAAGGAAGGAAGGAAGGAAGGAAGAAAGGAAGGAAGGAAGGAAGGAAGGAAGGAAAGGAGGAAGAAAGGAAGGAAGAGGGAGGGAGAAGGGAGGGAGGAAGGAACAGAGGAAGGAAGGAAGGAAGGAGGGAATAGTAAAGAAGGAAGAAAGGAAGGGAGGGAGGGAGGGAAAAGGAAGGAAGGGAGGGAGAGGAGGGAGAATAGCTAGCTATGCTCAGGAATTACTCCTGCCGGGGATCAAACCTGGGTGGGCTGCATGCAGGGCAAAGCCCTACCCGCTGTCTCCTATCTCTCTGTCTCCTGCCTTCCACCACCCCAGTTATTTTGAATACCTAGAACGGTATTTGGCTTAGAATACTTGGAATACAGGGATGGATTCTTGGAAGTGGGGCGGGGGTCCTAAGGACCAGGCAGGCTGCAGCCCACTTTTTCTTATCTCTCAGTTCCCTATAAAACCCATCCTTGAGCCGTGCAAACAGAATGGCTGCCTTGAGAATCTCAGTTTCAAGAATTCCTAGCACCACAAAGTTTAGGAAAGGAAAAGCTCACGATTACAGCTTTATATGGAGGGACTTGGTGTGGACAGGCCAGTGGAGCTGCAAGGGCCAGGTAAGATCTTCAGAGTCCCATGCAGGAAGCTTTCTAGGACAATGCTCCCTTTGCTACCTCCATTTTGCGTCACCAACCAGGAAGCATGCCCAGACCTCAGTGTCTAAAGATTTCACTGAAGTTTTGTTAGAAGCATGATTAGTTGACTTATTGCTCAATGATCAAATTGAATCTTCAACTCCCTAGAAACCTAGAAGCAAAGAACCTAGAAAGGAAACAGGGAAAATAAAACCACAACATATAATGTTATGCACCTTACTCTTCCATAATGGCCTACACCACACACAAATTCCGTCTTGCCTTGTTATTCTGCACTGTTTCAACATCTACCCATTTTGCTGTACTTAGCTCCAGTGTATGGTTTCCAGTGACTGCACGATATTCCACTATAGTCATCGTCACCTTTTACTTATCCAAAGCCTTCACACATCTCCAAGAACACAGTGACATAAATAACATTGCTGAGATCACACCTCAGCAGGGCCCTTATGGAACCAGGCTTTCCCTCCTTCTTGGGCACAGGCACTGTTAACTTTAAAGTGCCGCGTATTGCTTTCTGGGCAGCCTGGACGTGGCCGCCACCACCAGCCGCGGTACTGTCTGCACATCCCCCTGACACAGTACCTTTGCGATTCTGAGGGGCCTGCAGTAGTGACTTTCCATTTGCTTCTCTCAGGATCCTTCAGGTTCTCTCTTCTTTACTTTTTTGGGCTCGCCCTTCTGTGAATAATGTTAATAGGCACAGATTCATTTTCTTCATGTCTTTTTCAGTTTTTGTTACTGATTCTCAAGAAAACGTCTATGTGCTAATTCCTTTTCTGTTTTAGTCACTGTTGGAGCTCGGGGATCAACAACAAATATTGGGGTTCAGCAGGTCCCCAGCCACCTTTAGGCCAATGATCATTCACCCCTACTGATGAACAAAAGAACAAGACCACAGTCTGCTCTTTCCTTTATTTTATTTAGTTATTTTTCTTTTTTGGGTCACACTCAATGTTCAGGGTTTACTCCTGTCTCTGCACTCAGGAATTACTCCTGGCAGTGCTCAGGAGACCATATGGGATTCAGGGAATCAAACCCCGGTCAGCTTCATGCAAAGCAAATGCCCTACTTGCTATTGCTCCAGGCCCCAAAAAGCTCTTTCCTTTAATCTCCCCTCATTCACTAACTCCTCACCTTACCTCACTCCACACACACCACCAAGTCTGCTAGAGATATTTACTTTACAAGAGGTTGGGGAAGGGAGTTATAAGAGGTAAAGGACCTTAATCCTGAAACAATGAGGAGATAAAAAAAAAAAACTCCCCTTCCTGGAGCAAACCACCAGGGAACTTCCCCCAGAGACAGATCTTGTCCTGGGGGTAAAGGCCCACTCAGGACAAGGCAGAACCCTGGCCTGTTGTTTTCTCCTTTCAGGCTCTGGTAAACAATCATCTTAATAATATTTCTACTCATTTTGTATAAACCCAGTAAGAGACATAGACGTTTATCTACACCCAGGATTAAACGTACAGGGTGACCATTCTTGGGGACACCTCGCCACATATTTCAGACTTCATTGCTCTGGCCAAGTGGTTTATTCCTAATCCCACAGGGTGCTTTATCAGTTGGTTGCTTCCTTTTGCATTATGACAGTCTGTTCCATGACCATACTCTTACCTTATAATATTGCTCAGGACACTTAGTCTGTCCCATGTCAGGGCCAGGGTAGCTTAGTCACAGCTTTCCTGGATCCACCCAGTCCCGTGATGGGACCCTCATTTTGGGGTGCAAGGAACTAGCATCAATCTAAGGGCAACTGAGGTTTTAAGTTAGGAAATATGATGGATGCCCAGGAGTAACCAATTCAGAGTTATAATTTAACTCCTATATCACAAAGGCATAGCCTTAATTGTCTTTCTGTGTCTGCACAAAAGCCCTTTGTAGTATCATAAGAATGTACAAAGAGCACACAGGAAAGAGAAAAAAACATTTCACTTACAATACAAACAAGGCGCAGGAGACAGAGAGCTGTGAACAAAGGGTGACCCAACAGTCAAGGCAAATACCTTTCCGTATTCCATCTGTTAACTTTGATTATGATGGGTTTTTTATTGGCTTTTTGGGTCACACCTGGTGATGCTCAGAGGTTACTGCTGGCTCTTTGCTCAGGAGTTACTCCCAGCAGTGCTCGGGGACCATATGGGATGCCGGGGATTGAACCTGGGTCGACTGCATGCAAGGCAAATGCCCTACCCGTTGTGCTATCACTCCGGCCCATTGATTATGATGTTTGGTGAATGGAAATCTTACCTTTGATGTATCTAAATTCATCATTTCCTTTTCAAATACTGGAGGTGTCTCTAGGATCTGGACATCAAAGGTGTCTTCAATGACCTGATTCAACTGGCAGAGATAACAGAAACAGAGATAAGCAGGTGGGACTACTTGAAGTTCAAAAAGTTTTACTCAGTATAACTATAAGTGCAGCTCTTGTGCTGGAGAGAGAGCACAGCAATAGGGCTTTTACCTTGCAGAGTGGCCAACCCAGGTTTAATCCCTGGTTTAAACCCAGGTTTAACCACATCTGGCCCCTCAAGCACTTCCAGGAGTGATCCCTGAGCACAGAAACAGGAGTAAACCCTGAGCACAGACTGATGTGACCCAAACCCAGTAAAATAAAAGCTTCTCTCACTACAAACCTCATGGCAGAGGGAAGAGGCCGGATGACCGCACCAGAACGAGTCACTGCCTTATTTCACTGTGCCAGGAGTCAAACTGCACACGGCTCTGCAGACTGCAGCAAAGGTTTGTAAAAATTTGTTTCACAGGGCCAGAGCGATGGTCCAGCGGGTAGGGCGTTTGCCTTGCACGCGCGCCGGCTCATGCCGGCCCGGGTTCGATCCCCGGCATCCCATATGGTCCCCCAAGCACCGCCACGAGTAATTCCTGAGTGTAGAGCCAGGAGAAACCCCTGAGCATTGCCGGGTGTGAACCCAAAAAGCAAAAAAAAAAAAATTGTTTCACAAATCCTAGAACCCTAAAGATGTGTCTTGACAAAGGATTTTGATCAGGTGTCGGATATTGATAGAAGCTGACATGTATGTGCTACCACATTTTTTAAATTAGTTACATATATGGAGATATAAGACCCATTGTGATCCATGTCCAAGGAGGTTCAGGAATGGAACAGATAGACTGATGGACAGCAAGCACAGATGACTGAAGAGAATTTTTTTTTTTTCTTTTAGGGGTTTGGACCATGCTGGCAGTTCTCAGGGTCATTCCTGGCTCTGTGCTCAGAGGTGCCCCTGGTGGTGCTTGGGACACTGTCTATGGTGCCATGATTGGAGCCCTGTCTGGGGCTGCAGGACCAGCACACCGTAACCCTTTAATACCTCTCTGGCCCCAACAACACCATTTTTTTGTTGAGGGATGGTGCTGGGATTAGGCCACCTGGGCTCAGGGCTGACTCCCATCTCTGTGCTCAAGGATCACTCCTGGTAATGCCCACAGTTTCAAATGCAATGTTAGGTATTAGATTGGGGTAGACTATGTGCCTAAACTTCATGTATTAGCTCTCTGGCCCAGAGGATTTTTTAAATGTCATTTGGGCATTAAAAGGAGCAGCATAAAAATTCTAAAATTTTTCTTGTATGGTCATGGCCAATAAAACAAACAAACAACAACAGACTTTACAGACTTTACTTTTTTTTTAATTTACTGTTATTTTTTTTTTTTACAGGGGGTGAGTTGAACCCATTCCACATTTTAAAAAGAAGTTACGGTTTATCGTAAAGTAGATGGTCCAAGTCCCTCCCCAATGCCGGGGCTCCCATTTGCCAGTGTACCGTGTCTATTGGTCTGTTGTCCTGTCCCTCAATATCTGATCCAGTGTATGACTTCTGAAGTCCTCGCCACATGTTCACCTCCAGTGTACAATGCCCTGGTCTTATCCCAACACCCTTCTCCATCCTGCACTATCTTTGTCTGAAATCTTCTCTCTGGGTACCCTCATGGTGCCATGCTGTCCTTAGGCTTCTGGACACCTGCATGTGGGTGAGTTCCCTTCTGTCCCACCTCTCTCTGAGTGATAGAGTGAAGAAATACTCGTTATTTTCAACCCTACTTGCTAGCCCTGGGTTTTGTATTGCAAAGGAGGGGTTGCTTCTCTTTCTTATAAGCCTTTTTCATATGCTTATGCTTCTGTAAAGGATTTTTTTGAATAGACACAGGAAGACAGTTAAAGTGGTTCATTTATGAGTTAATTAACTCTGAATTAATTAATCCTGGACTTCCTCCATATTTCCTAACTAAAAACTCAGCTGCCTTTAGATTGATTCTCATTCCTCACACTCCAAAAGGAGGATCCCACCATGGGACTGGATGGACCCAGGGCAAGCAGCCGTGAATCACCCTGGCTTCAACGTGGGACAGCTAAGTATATTACACCATATTCTGAAAGCAAGGAGAAAGCTCTGTTCTGACCTAAAGATAAGTGGTGGTTCAATAGGACCCTGAGGGTATTGGGAATGATCAATCTGGTGAGAGGATGCAGTTTGATCTCCCCAGGAAAGACCACCCTAATCCTGGGTGTGGATAAATGTCTCTCTTGCTGTGTTTTTACAAAAATGACTAGAAATATTATTGAAACTATAGTTTACCAGCCAAGAATAAGAGAACAACAATGCACCTGGGGTTCCTCACTATAGCCCCAGGAGCAGGGGCATGACCCCTTGGTGGTTTTGCCCAGGTTAGGGGAAGCTCCCACCCGCCTCATTGTTCTGGGTTATAAGTGCCTTTTATCTTTTGGAATACCCTGACCCTAGATTTTGTAAAGTATATGTCTCTGGCAGATTTGGCTTTGGTGTGTGTGTGTGTGTGTGTGTGTGTGCGTGTGCGTGTGTGTGTGTGTGTGTGTGAAGTTAGTTGGAGTGAGTAGCATGTGGAGGAAAATTAAAGGCTTAGTTTTATAGAACTGGTGGTCATGCTTCTTTTCCCATCGACTGGAGGGGACGATGGCTCTGAATGTGGCCAGAAAAACCACTGGACCCCAATATCTGCTGGGGACCCCAAATAGCCCCAACAGTGGAGTCCTGCCTGTTTCTGTTTTCCTTCCAGTCTATGGCCCCTACTTCATTCTGCTCTGTGGTCTGTCTTGGTATAATGGGGTGGAGAGAGAGAGAAAGACAGACAGAGAGAGAGATTGGGCAAGAGCATCCCATTTCATATAAGTGCCTCAATCTGCAGTTGAGGTGTTGAATACTGTTTGTGGCAAGTGGAGAAG
Source organism: Cryptotis parvus (assembly GCA_021461705.1). Taxonomy (NCBI): domain Eukaryota; kingdom Metazoa; phylum Chordata; class Mammalia; order Eulipotyphla; family Soricidae; genus Cryptotis; species Cryptotis parvus. The sequence goes on along the minus strand of JAJIBD010004726.1, from coordinate 21,203 downwards.
TGCTGAGTATAGCGGCTAGCACTGAAGTCACAGATAATCACAGGCAAGATGATAGTAATCTTTCCAAAATTGCCAACTGGAGACTGATCATCATGAAGGCATAAAAAAAGTGAAAGGTATGTGACAATGACTATATAGCAGCCTGATTTAAATGAGACCAGGGGTTGAGAAGACAGTACCCAGACATACACCGTCAGCAAAAATAGAGGTCCCGGCAGGCCTGGCATGCCAGAAAGAAGAGGATTTGCTTTCCGGTTCTTAGCAAGGAAGGACATCACTACTTGACTGCCCGTGAAAACATTCCTACCTAGCAGCCCCTGCGAAGGACATTTCTGCCCAGAACCCCCTGGTGAAGGACACCACTATCCAGCTGCCCCCGCTGAAGGACACCACTACCCAGCAGACTCTGGGAAGGACACCTCATATGTGCTGGCTCTGATTAGACTAAGTGACCAGGAGCCCAGCCAGAACTTGCCAAACTGCTTCCCAGTGTTCTTTCCAATAAGACAGTCAATTGTTGGAGCAATCTCTCCCTTTTTGTTCAGCATCAACATACAGGGTGTCTCATTCTGACTTCCAGACAGTCACCGTGAGTATCTAGGGCAGCGGGAAACAGCTGGTGTCCACCGAGTCTCCTGGCATCTGTCTCAGCCGTGTGCAAGGCAAATGCCTTACCCACTGTGCTATATTACTCCAGTCCTAATTCAATGTTTGTTGATTAGGATCAAGTCAAACTCATATGAGAAAGTCTTAAAAAATTTATTTTTATTTTTTTTTCTGAAAAGATTTTGAAGGAACAAATCCATAACTTTTGGCAAGAAGTTAGGAAACGCTCCCATAGATTTTTACCATCAGCTTTTTCTAAACCCACTGATTGCAACCAAAGTTAGGCTTGTACACAAAAGTGTGATGTGCCTGTCCATGATTATTATGATTTACTCTGCATTGTTTTCTAGAGCTTGGCAAGCTATCCATGTCGTATTTGATATGCCAAAAACCAGTAACGGTTATAGACCTCATTCCCACGATCTGAACAAATGCTTTGAGGCTCTTCGTATTCCTGGAGTGAGCAGATTCCCTTGGGCTCTACTAGCATGTGATAGGATTTATGTAGATGTTACTGGTGCCCAGTCGAGCAATTCGATGAACAACGGGAAGACAAGTGATACAAGTGAAGTGAAGTGAGTTTTCCAGAAGTTCAGCTTTCCCCACTGAGTGAAACTAGTCTTCACGTCTGTGTTTGCTCATGGGCTGAACAGTCTGCTGTGAAGTAGTGGAGTGGGAAGGGACAGCTACTCGAACCTAGTTCATGTGCCAAATCAGTTCATTTGTGCTTAGGGGAATCACCTGAAAAGAAAAGTCATAAAAATCCTTAAACTTCAATCTCAACTAATGAAGATCACTTAGTCTTTGCTATAAAAATACTTTTTATAGTTTGCCGGCGGGGGTGGGGGGGTGGGGTGAGTCTGCGGGGTGGGCGGCGGCTGCCTTGCGCTGGCCGGGCCCATGTGGGGGGCCCCTTGGGTGGGGGGTGGGGGGGGGGTGGCACCAGGGGGGGTGGAGGGGGGGGGGGGGCCCGGCGCGCCTCCCTCCTTCCTCCACCGGCGCCACCCTGGGAGTTTTCTCTTGCGTGGCTCTGGGGGGTTTGCGGTGGGGGGGTGGGGGGGGGACAGACACCAGGGCCGCCATTCCACATTGGTCTTCCCTCCATAGCCCAGCCCACGGACCACCGGGAGTAACTTCCTCAAGTTTGGTCAGAGCCAGGGCAGAGCGGTCCTGGGTGGGGGAGGGCCCGGAGAAAGCTGGGGTTCGGTTAGTCTTATTGGGGTGTTGGTTTTTAGATTGCACGGGGTGGCCTCTAACAAGATCGTGATTGTGATAGCTTTTACTATTATGGGAAAAATCAGGCCTTTAGACGGATTGCCACCCTTTTATTCAAGCCTTTCATATGTTTACAACATTCTAATTAAATCCTTCCAAAGTCCCTGATGGGGCTTTTAGGGCTTTCCCCAGACCCACTCTTTTTTTTTTTTAATTTACTGTTCATTTTTTTTTTTAGTCACTATGAGATAGACCATTACAAAGCTGTTCAGTTTTGTAATGATTGGGTTTCAGTCATACAGTGTTCCAGCACCCATCCCTCCACCAGTGCACATTTCCCCACAAGTGTCCCCAGTTTCCCTTCCATCATCCCTCTGGACCCCCCAACCTGCATCTATGGCAGCACTTTTCTCCTCTTTCTCTCTCTCCTTTTGCACATTGTGGTGTGCAATACCGACGCTGAAGGGTTATCATGCATACCCCTTTCCCTACTTTAGCACTCAGTTCTGATCTCGAGTTACCATTTCCAACTATTGTTTCCCCAGACCCACTCTTAATCTGCCAGGATTCAACCCTCCTCCTCTTAAACTTTTGTTTCCTGAGTCTGGAGCCATCTAGAGGACACTTGCCCTGTGTGACAGATGGTCCTTGTCTCACACAGCTCAGAGTGTGTGGTGGGGGGGGTGTCTCTCATGAACCTCGAAAAGGTGCAGGCTCAAAATCTATTCCTTATTGCTTTAGTTCTTTAGGAGATATCTGTAGGGAAGCTGCTGGGGTCCCCAACAGTATCAGGACAAAAGTTCTCTTCTACCTCCGAGGTCACTGGGCAACAAATGAAAGCTCATGGATCCGGTGCAGTTCCAAAAAGGCTTTTAATAGGACAAAACCTCTACTACTGCAATCCAATATAATGAAAACTCTAGCTCTAAGTTCTTAGACCATACACGAGTGCCCAAGTCTCCCACCAAAGATCGATGGTCTCAACAGAGAGAGAGTCCTACCAAAGAGGAGACCTACCCAAAAAAAGGGAGGTGAGTGCCTCAAGTCAGTCTCCTTATATACACAAAAGTAATCCTGACTATTGACTGGGAGGGTCCTGTCAACAAAGAATCCTAAACAGCTTCTAGATAGTAGAAAAGTGTAGAAGGGTGGTGCCACACCCTATTATAAACAAAGGATTACGCCAAAACAAAGGTATGAACAAAGGATTACAAAGAAGGACTAATCCCTTCTTCCAAGATTATCTCTTATGTAAAACACTGGAGAGAGACAGGGGGGTTGATATAAAGTAATACATCTTAATTTCATGTAATCTAGATGGTACCCACAAGGTCCTTATTATCTGCACCAGGGTGTTTCTGAGTATCTTGTTCTCCATATACTGAAAGGGTCACACTTGCCTGTGAGAAGGCAAACTAAGAAGTATGATCCTTCCTATAATCTTAAACAACAGTCTCAACGTAGCCAGAGTGGCAGTCTCCTGGTAAATTCTAACTGTTCCACCCTGGGTGCAGTGGGTATAAAGAGGAGCTGTGCCCATTTTAGATAACATAGAATTCTTAGTAGATGTATAATAATAAGTCAGAAGATACTCATTCAGAGTGAAGATGACTTCTGTAACTGCCACGCCCTCTATCATTGTTTGCATAGAAGAGAGATCTCATTAGAATGAACCTTGGCTTAAGAACATGTAAATAGATTAAGCTGTGAGTGGATAAAACAGCAAAGCTCCCAAGCTAGCTAAGCCTGTCATCCAACAGATATCCACTACTTTTTCACTAGTTCTTCTGACCCTGTGTTTTAGGAAAAAAAAACATGCTGGAATCTCTTTCTCCCAAAAAGGGAGAAAAAGTGCTAGGAGTTGACAATAACATTAACAATCAAAACAGCCACATGGACTAAATGCCTCTTACTCCTTTGTAACGTGCCTGTCAAGTGGACAGGCTGGGATGGGGTGGGGAGGGAATGCCGGAACACTGGTGGAGAGAAGTTGGCACTGGTGGTGGAATTGGTGCTGAAATATATGCTTAAAACTAACTCTTCATAGTTTGGGAAATCACTTCACTTGTCACTTTTCTTCCCATTGTTCATCTATTTGCTCGAGCAGGTGCCAATAACATCTCCATTTGTCCCTCTCATATGCTAGTTTTAGCCCAAGGGCCTCTGCTTGCTCCAGGAACATGAAGAGCCTAAAACTATTTGTTCAGGTCATGGGAATGAGGTCTATTATTATTATTACAGTTTTTGGCATATCAAATACGACACTGGTAGCTTGTCATCACTCACTTCACTTCACTGGTAGCTTGTTGCTCTGCCATGCGGCGCTCTTAGTTTTTGCATTTAATGATGTATCTCAAGGCTGCTTTGCAGCTGCGCCGCAATGGAGAGAGGCCGATAGCAGCTCTGCCCCGTGTATCTGTGTCTCTAGTTCACAGCTGACAGCCTGGGAGCAGTTCGTGGGTGGGTCCACTGCACCTCTCGGACTGGACAGAGGTGGGAGAAAGGGGCCCCAGCTCCATTTTCACGGAAGCCAGGTGACTTTAGCTGCTGAGAGCAGCATACCTGGGCTTGAAATTGGCTTCTCTCTAGGGTGGGGTTCTGATGAACTGGGCTTGAGATCACAGCTCATTAATAAAAAAAAAAAGTTGATTTTTTTTAGACACTGATAACTTGTCCCTATTGATAAAGCACCATGCTCTGTTGTTGGCAAAATTCATAGCACACTCATAGATCTTTCCATCGTGCCAGAATTAGAGAGCAATTAGGCCCTAAAGACCAAAGAGTCGTTCAAGGTATAAATCCTGTGTCAAAGAGTTTGAGAGCAAAGGGCTTGTTGTTTCCCCATCACACCCACAGTTCTCCACACCCAGCCCTAAAGAAAATCACTGGCGAGGGTGCAGTTGCAGCCGGTTACAGCAATGCTGCCGTTTCTCATGCCTTACCCTCACATGCTTCCAGCGTTCTCATCAACTGGAAGGAAACCCTTTGCTGTAACTGACTCCTTCAGGGCACTTTCAGTCCTTCCTATGATAAAATCTGCCAATGTTTTTCCTTTGACCCTTCTGAGAAGGAAGACAATTCCCGAAACAGGGTTTTCTGAGTCCTGGCTATTTCTCCCGAACCCCGTAGGCTGGTGTGGGTAATAGAGAACCGTGGACAAGCTCTGCCTGGTGCTGCTGGCCTGAGGCTTTGCCAGCATCTGCTCTCTGAAGCTGCTGAACTGTAAGGGACCCTGGGAGAAGCCGCTGCTTGTTCAAGGTCAGGTTTGAGCTCCAGGAGCATTTACTAGCAGAGTAAAGGCCTAGATCCAGAGAGACCTCAGGGCAACCAGAGCGGAGTTTCCCCACTCCCGAGACAAAATCAACTGAAGTGTTCCTGGACACTCTTCTTTTGGTAAAATGGAGTCCCAAATTTTTCTCAAGGAGAATTCTTTGTAGAGGTATTGGAAACAGACAAACAACTGTGAACCATTTCATCGAATCTATGGCAAAACAGGTTGACACCCTTCAGTGTTTTAAATGGGGTCTAGTAAACGTACCTGCTCTTGGACATCCCAATGGTCGGTTCCACTATTCTCCTTTTTCAAATAAGAAAAGGCAGGAAATATTTTGGGAGGGGGCCTAAAACATAGAGACCAGCATCAGCCCACAGGGTGTTGTGGCTAGTATGCAGTACCCACGGCACAAGGATGTCCCCCGAGTCATGAGTGCCACTACGGTTTTGACTAAGGCCACTCGGAAAGTATGGGGTCCCTCTTAACCATTTTTATACCTCCGGCAGTAGAAAATCTAATGATTATTTTTTAGATCACACCCAGCATTTCAGTCTTTGTTGTTCTGTTTTATAGATGAGGAGTTGCCACATCTATAGTGTTCAGGGTCATTCCGGATAGTGCTCAGGGGATCGTTTGGTGTCAGGGATCAAAATCAGGTTTCCCACAGGCAAAGCATGTGCTGCAGTCCTCTGAATGTTCTCCCGGGCCACACCCAGCATTTATCAGCCGGCTACCAAACTTCCCATAAGGACCTTTTGCTGACAGCTCCCCATACACTCTTGCACACCGTAATCTCTGCAGCCAGTTACTCTCCTGAGTAACAAACTTCCCCAGATTGGTCTGGCACGGATGGGCCTTGCCCTGGATCCTCATAGCAATGCAAGAAACGTCCTCTGTAAGGCTGCTATGTTATGATTTACTAATGGTCCATGTTGAAATGTCAAATGTTGATGCTGTGCTGAATATGTAGCCCCAACACCCTTGATGTCATTGAATGATGCCTCAGTCTTTGCCTCCTGCAGGCAGCAAGCTGCACTCACTCCCTGTTCCTTAGCCAAGGTCAAAACTGCCAACTTTCACACGGATTGCAGATGTTCGCAAAGCAGTTTAGGATTTTGGAAAGCTGTAGAAGCAATGGGCTTCCTTCCTTATAGTGAAAACAAATAGACTGGCCTGTACTTTTAGGAGCTATTGTATGACATTGTCTTATTAGCTGCCTTAGCTATTAAGCTTCCAGAACATTCTAAAACTGACCCTGGTAGCTAAAGGGCATTGCTTTGCTGATATTTCTGTGAGAAATGGTGCTAATGAAGGGAATAATATGATTCAACCCTTTGGCATGGTCCAAAGGGACATTTTTCTAATTGATAACATGAAAGCAATGGCTGCAGCAGTCTTTCCCAAAGTGAACAGTGCCAGAAGGGCCAGGGGGTGATAGTAGCCTTGGGTGCAATTGGATGGGTGGGGGCACTTTCTACTTGGTTCCTTGAATGTAGTATATTTCCAGTGGGGTGCTGTTACTTGTTTACTTTTTTTTTTTCCTGAAAAAGGGCAATAAACAAAATGACTTTGGGAATTTTGGCCTAGGAACACAATAACTAGTGCCTGAGAAGAAAAAGCTGGATTGGAAATGCCAGTTGATATGACAAAAATGAGCCTTGGCTGGGAGCAAGTAAGAACCATTATAAAGGTTCCACTCACGGGCCTGAGCACTAGAACAGCAGGACATTTGCTGATCTGGGTTTGACCCCCAGCACCCCATATGGCTTGCGAGCACTGCCAGGAGTGATTCCTGAGAGTAGAGCCAGGAACAAGCCCTGGGCAATGCCGTGTGTGGCCCCAAATCCTTGAAAGTTTCCCCCAAATGTTCTACTTAGAACCCTTGGTATGTATGAAAATGAAATTGCTTGTCTGACAACCAAATGATAGTGCTTGTGGATAAGCCTCGATGGGGAAATATGAAAAGAGCCACAGAAATCTCCACCTTCCTTGTTCATATCCAAGATACGGTCCAGTGCAGCCTGTTTTTATGAATCTTGCACTTTCGGGGGTGGGGAGAGGGCACACCTGGCAGTGCTCAGGGCTTACTCCTGGCTCTGAGCTCAAGGATCAATCCTGGCGGGGCTTTGGGACCCGTATGTGGTGCCAGAGACCAAACTAGGCCAGCTGAGTACAAGACAAGCTCTGCCTGCTCCACCGTCTCTCTGGCCAACCGTCATGTTTTAGACCACACATAGGCTATTCAATGTCTGGTACTTAGATTTCCCACTTTTATGAGTATAAGTGTTTTAGTGGTGGTCTCTGTGTGTTCTCCCTTCTGGCATCAACTGTGGACAAAGTCTTTTTTGCCAAAGATTACACCTACCCCAGGAACTCCTGGTCCATTACAGTGATAGAGAGATTTGTTTCTCTGACCGAGTGCGCTGACGAGTTTACACTATTTGGCCAGTTTTGCAACTTCTGTGCTGCATCATCCACAACCATCTGGTTTCATGGTGTGTACCTGGGCTAGTTGAATGACTCTTAAAATATAACTGATAAAATTTATAGGGGTTTCCAAATACCTTGGCCAAAGCAATCTGTCCGTCTTTCGAAATCTTAAATTCACAGGCATAATCATTTATATTTTAAGATATTTAGGCACCGTGTATTGAGCTCTCGCTTCTGCGAGTCATGGGGGATCAAAGATGCTTATTAATCTTGCACAGGCCAGATTGCCTCGGAAAAAGTAACATGCTTGTGTGGAAGAGCTAGTGCAGGTCCACAGAAGAGATAGTGCAGGGTCACAGTGCGGGGATAACAGTACAGGGGTCACATGTCTTTGCACATGATTCCTGGCACAGTCTATGATCTCCTGAGCACTGCCAGGACTAACCCCTGAGCACAGAGTCAGGAGTAAGCGTTAATAACCACCAGGTGAGGCCAGTTAGTCTTTGGTTTATTCTTTTGTTTTATTTATTTAAAAATAAGCCAAATAAGCATCTTGGCACTGCTGGCAGCTACAGAGCCCTGGTCCTGCCTAGCACAGAGCCTGGAGTAAGCCCTGAGCAGGGCCCGTGTGACCCACAAACACAAACAGCCAGTAAGAATGGCTGTACCGAGCCATAACAGTACTGCAGGGAGAGGAGTAATCAAGAGCCTCTCTTGACTCTTGCGTGGTTTATCTCTTCCTATCAACTAACAAGAGGCTCCAACTGAAGTCTAAGTTGAGGCTGTGGAGTTCAGCTCCAGGGAACAGACTCCGGTTGCGTAGGGACACGGGAAAGTCCCTCCTCCTGGCTGCAGCTGCACCTCTGCCCCCTCAATGACCTGCGAAGGCAGATTCCTGGGAATCTGAAGCGGATGACAGCCTCCCCCAAGGCCTCACCACACCTGTGCACTTGGCTCTTGCTCCATCTTTTCCTCCCTCCCTCTTCCTTTTCTCCTTCCTTTCCTCCCTCCCTTTTCCCTTTCTTCCCCCACCCTCATCCGAATCCCTCCTTCCTTGGACAGATAGTGCTCTTGTTAGCATCTTTTAATCTATAATAAAATGGAGGAAGAGGGTGGGGAGGGAGTTTTCCTGGGTGTTGAATTTGCTTTTCAAAACAGAATGAAGCAAAATAAGAGAAATGCCCCACACACATTGGCACAACCCCTTCCCTTTAGGCTGAAATACTGGGTAGCTTTTTCTTTTCCTGCTGAAAATTTTCAGTGCTGAGGACTTACTCCTGACTCTATGCTCAGGGATCACTCCTGGTGGGGATTGGGGGGGACCACATGTGTTTCCAGGGGCTGAGCCTGACTCTGTTCATGCTTTATGTGCTGTACTATTATTGCTCTGGCACTAAAAATAGTTTTGAAGATCATAACGTCCTTGATTGTGTACTGCTGAGCTAGGAGATAACTCTGCGAGGGAAATAACCCCCACCGCACATGGATACGGCACTAGAGAAGTGGGACGTGATTACGTAACTCTAAGGGACACGTGCTCTCCTTCTAGCAAGCTGCATATAAGGGCTTTGGTCTTCCAAGCTGCTTTTCTTAGCCAGTCGCCATGGTCTTGGTTTCCGCTTTAAGCCCCAGCATGTTACTTTTTTTTTTTTTAAGTTTGATTATACAACCATAAGATATACAGTTACAAAGCTGTTCATGTTTGGGTTTCAGTCATGCAGTGTTTCAGCACCCACCCCTACACCAGTGTCCCCAGATTCCCTCAGATGCCTCAATGCAGGCACTTTCCCGCTTCTCCTCTCTCTCCCCCTCTCTCTCTCTCTCTCTCTCTCTCTCTCTCTCTCTCCTTCTCTTACACATTGTATACATTGTGGCTTGCAATACATACATTTAGAGGTTATCACGTACCTACATTTGTCTACATTCAATGCTCAGTTCTAGTCTGGTATTATCATTTCCAACAATTACTAGTACTCTGTTCCCTTTTCTGTCTTGCCTAACCTCTGACTCCCACACACTTGTGGTAGATTCCACCCACTGACAAGACCTCCTGATCCATGTTTGCCTGGCCTTGGATATTGGTATCATGCTATTTTTTTTTATATCCCGCTAATAAATGCAGTCATTCTATATCTGTCCTTTACACTCTGGCTAATTTCACTCAGCATGATCCTCTCTCCATGTCCATTCATTTATAGGCAAATTTTATAACTTCGTTTTCCTAACAGTGGCATAGTATTTCACTGTGTAGATGTACCAAAGTTTCTTTATCCAGTCGTCTGTTCTCGGCCACTCTGGTTGTTTCCAGATTCTGGCTATTGAGAACCATCATTTCTGAAGAGGTGTAGTGGGATGAACACCTCATGATCTCTGTTTAGACCTTTTCAGGGAGGGGAGTGACCATGCCGGGATACAACCGTCCTGTCCTCCAGGTTGGCCACACTGAGGGCTTTCCTGCAGCCTCAGGTTATCACTGACCCCTCTGCTGAGGTCCAGCTTCCATCCATAGGTCTGCAGCCCAAAGCTCTGGTGGAGACAGCGAGAGCTCTGCCGTCACAGCCTGGGGTGGGGTGCAGAGCAGCCCCTCCCTTCAGACCACTCCGAGTCTCTGAGGCCGGTTCCTGCTCTGGCAGTGTGGTGGGCGGCTGGGCAGGCGGTTGTTTCTGTGACTTCCAGAACGACCTTTCCCGGGAAACTCTGTCTCCACTGTCTGGACCTGGGGCTTCATGGGTCCATGAAGGCAGCAGCGAGAGCCCCAGGGAGAAGCAGAACAGGGGCCACATCCACAAAGCCAGGTGCAGAGGGGAGCCTCCTCTGGGGAGGTCACAGGGGGCTCCATCCACTCCAATAAGCTCCACAATCGCTGCCCACCCAAGGCTCGTGGGGCCCCAGGATCATGTTGCCGGTCGCTGCCTTGGACAGGTAGGGCACAAGTAGCCACAAGAGCCATCCCATGGCCTTCGGGACCTGCCAGCTGGAGTGTGAGTCTTTGACTCAGTCCTGGATCTCTGCCTGTTTGCTGGTGGCAAAGCATCGGCCATGAACAGATTCCATCATCTATGGCTGCCCCAGTGTCCAGCCTCTGAGCTTTGTTCCCTACTCCTGGGGCTATCTTCAGAAAGGCGCCATTTCGCCACCCTAATGCAGGCCCCAGGACCCGGATCCCAATATGGGCATGTGGGCCTGACCTGCGTCTCCAGGGGCCCTGTCAATGCTCCCCCACCCAGGCTGGTACATCACGTGTTTCCTAACCTAACCTGGAGCGTGAGGGGCCTTCCCTTGCTGGACGCTTCTCCAATCTCTGGTCTAGTACCTTGTCGGGGAACGCCGCTGGGGTCCCCCGACAGTGTCAGGACTGAGGTTCTCTTCTACCTCTGAGGATGCCGGGGAGCAGATGAAAACTCACGAGTCCGGTGCAGTTCCAAAAAGGCTTTTAATAGTACAAAAGCTCTTCCACAGCACTCCAATATAATGAACAAACTTTTAGCTCTGGTCTGAACTTAGACCATACAAAAGAGCCTAAGTCTCCCATCAAAGAGAGAGGATCTCACCTGAGCTGAGTCCTACCCAGAAGAAGGAGCAAAAGACCAAAGAGCAAAAAAGCCAAAAGCAAAAGGCCGAAAGGCTGAGGCCAAAAGCCGAAAGCTAAAAGGCCAAAAAAGGCAAAAGGTAAAAGGTGAAGGGGGCCTCAAGTCAGTCCCCTTATATACATCCAAGTAATCCAACCGGGAGGGTCATGTCAACAAAGAACCCTAAACAGAGTGTAGTGCCACACCCTATTGCAGGTATAAACAAAGGTTATGCCAAGGACTAAGGAGATTATCTCTTATGTAAAACACTGGAGAGAGAGGGGGCTGATATAAAGTAATACATCTTAACTTCATGAGCTTCATGTAATCTAGATGGTACCCACAAGGTCCTTCTTATTATTATCTGCACCAGGGTGATTCTGAATATCTTGTTCTCATGTACTGAAAGGGTCACACTCGCCTGCTTAGAGCAAACTAGTATGATCCTTCCTATAGTCTTCCTATAGCCTCAGCGTAGCCAGGGTGGTAGTCTCCTGGTAAATTCTGACTGTCCCACATTGGGTGCAGTGGGTATAAAGAGGAGCTGTGCCCAATCTAGAAAACATAGAAGTCTTAGTAGATGTATAAGTCAGAAGTTATTCAATCAAGGTGACTTCTGTAACTGCCACACCCTCTAGCAGTGTTTACATAGAAGAGAGGTCTCATTAAAATGAACCTTGGCTTAAATAAGATTAAGCTGAGAGTGGGCAAAACAACAAAACTCCCAGGTTAGCTAAACCTGTCCTCCAACAGTACCTGGGACTGCGATTTTGTAAATCTGGTCTTTTGTTGTATGAACTGGCAAGAGGTAAGACTGGGATTTTTTTTTTCTTTTTGGATCACAACCGACAATGCTTAGGGGGTTACTCCTGGCTCTGCACTCAGGACTTATTCCTGATGGTGCTCAGGGATGCTGAGCTGGGATTGAACCCGGGTCAGCCGCGTGCAAGGGAAATGCCCTCCCTGCTGGACTATCACTCTGACCCCAAGAGCCAGAGGTCTTCACCCTTCTCTCTTGTCCAAACTCTACTGAAGAGACTTTTTTTTTTTTTTTTTTTTTTTGCTTTTTTGGGTCACACCCGGCGACGCTCAGGGGTTACTCCTGGCTCTGCACTCAGGAATTACTCCTGGCGGTGCTCAAGGGACCATATGGGATGCCAGGGATCGAACCTGGGCCAGCACAGGCCGGCCGTGTGCAAGGCAAACGCCCTACCCGCTGGGCTATCGCTCCGGCCCCTGAAGAGACTTTTTAAGTGGAGTTTGAACATGAGGAAGAACAAGCAGGAAATTCCAGAGATTCTCCTGTGCTGGCCTGCGAGGAATGAAAGAACTGACAGGGATGACTGGAGTTCTTAGGATGTTAAAGTGTTGTAACTTTACTGAACCTTCAGATCTAATTAGAATTCAAGATAGCTTCAGGTAGTGACGATGGTCTCCAAGGAGAAACGGATCTGGGTCTTGCAATTGAGTCATGTGGAATCATGGATAAGAAAATGATAGAAAATGACTTTCTAGAAATAATAAGTAGCATAAGAGTCAGTCCAGGGCTGGGAATTAGGCAGGTTCTGACTGTCATCTGATTACCAGGCTACAGGCAAACTCCCTCCTCCCTACTTCTTGCAGGAGGAAGGAAAAAAAAAAATCTCCCTCTACCAAAACAAATGAAAAAGCAGCAAGAGATGAGCTATGTTCAGGGCAGGCCAGGTAGCGAGGCTGGGTAGGGGCAGAGTGAGCCTGGGGGGCAGCAGCTAGGCTTGGGGGGTGGCGGGTGCGCCTCTGACTGTTCCATAAGACAGTCCTGAAAGATGGCTTTCATTTATTTTGTGTGGGGAGGGTGTGACTGGACCCAGAAGAAGTGCTTTGGGGAGTCTGGGAGCCATGCCTGGGGATACTGGGCCAACCCAGTGGGAAGGCTCACGGCTAGACTGTGATGTAGCGGTGCTCACCTCAGCAGTGCTGGGGGTGCCCGGGTACCTCCAGGTAGGGCTCAGGCACTACGTGGTGCCTGGTATGGAACTCAGGTCCTTGTGCTCTGGGTTCCTCATTCCTGAGTCTGGTCCTGGCCCTGGTTTCACTTTTCTGCTCCCAGTGTGGGCCCCATGAACCATCAGCATTTCTGGCCCTGGAAAACATGGCTGTGTTTTCCTTGTCTAGGGGCAAGCAGAACCGTGAAACACAAAGCAATGGAACTAGCGCCTTTCGGGACCTGTTTGGAGGTCAGCCAATAGAAAGCTGCCCTCCTTTTGAAGCGTTTCTTTAGACACTAGATATTTTAATGCCTGCACCCTCTAGCACAGAACCTACAAGTATGGAACTGCCTCAATCACTCAGTCAGGACTTGAAACCTGTGGCTCCTTCTTGGTGTTCATCCCCCTCCCCCTTCTGTGAGCACAGCACTCTTATCCCTGCACCTAATTTTGGTTTTTGGGTCACATCCAGCAATACTCAGGGGGTTACTCCTGGTTCTGCAGTCAGGGATCACTCCTGGTGGTGCTCAGGGGACCTTTATGGGAAGCTGGGATAGAATTTGGGTCAGTCAAAGCAAGGCAAATGCCCTCCCCGCTGTACTATCCCACTGCCTCACTGATTTCCTTTCCTTGCCCTCATCCTTCATCCCTCCCTGTCGGGAGCTGCTGGGGTCCCCGATAGTATCAGGACACAAGTTCTCCTCTACCTCCGAGGCCACCGGGGACCGGATGAAAACTCACGAATCCAGCGCTGTTCCAAAAGGCTTTTAATAGTGCAAAGCCCTACCACCGCAATCCATATATTGGATTGATATGAAAGAACTCTAGCTCTGGTCAGAACTTAGACCATACAAGAGGGCCCAAGTCTCCCACCAAAGAGAGAGGATCTCACCCAAGAGGAGTCATAGCAAAAGAAGGAGCAGGGAAAAGGGGTGAGTGCCTCAAGTCAGTCCCCTTATATACACCAAAGTAATCCTATCTGTTGACAGGGAAGGTCCTGTCAACAAAGAACCCTAAACAGAGTGTAGAAGAGTGGTGCCACACCCTATTATAAACAAAGGATTAAGCCAAGGACTAATCCCTTCTTCCAAGATTATCTCTTATGTAAAACACTGGAGAGAGAGAAGGGGTTGGTATAAAAGTAATACATCTTAATTTCATGGGCTTCATGTAATCTAGATGGTACCCACAAGGTCCTTCTTATTTATTATCTGCACCAGGGTGAGTCTGAGTACCTTGTTCTCCATATACTGAAAGTGGGCAAACTAGTATGATCCTTCTTATAATCTTAAATGATAGTCTCAACATAGCCAGGGTGGCAGTCTCCTAGTAAATTCTAACTGTCCCACGCTGGGTGCAGTGGGTATAAAGAGGAGCTGTGCCCAATCTAGATAACATAGAAGTCTTAGTAGATATATAATAAGTCAGACGTTATTCAGAGTCAAGGTGACTTCTGTAACTACCACACCTTCTATCAGTGTTTACATAGAAGAGAGATCTCATTAGAATGAACCTTGGTTCTTAGAACCTGTAAGTAGATTAGGCTGTGAGTGGGTAAAACAGCAAAGCTCCCAAACTACCTAAGCCTGTCATCCAATACCTCCCATCCTTCCCAGGCTTTCATTCTTGTTCTTCACAGCTGGTCCTGTGCGCCGTCCATCTGTCTCTGGTTTCTATTTTCAGTTGTGGCTCAGGTCCACCCGTCTTCCTCCTCCAGGAACCGTCTATTTATATAGTCTCCAACAGTTGCTCCTAGCAGCTATCAGTCACTTTAATAACCATGCTCCTATTTCTTTAGACGCCAGTCTGTGGCCTTAAGCTTAGAGATTGTATAAAATGGTGTGATGAAACTGCCAGCATTCTAATATTTTAAGGGAAAAGACTTAAAGGTTGCTTTTATTCTTTTTTTCTGGTTGACACCTGAAAAAAGTGTAGTAACAGGAGCATTATATGCTGGATTTAGAGATGACTACAAGAGAATGCTACCCGCATGGCAGAGCCTGGCAAGCTACCCATGTCGTATTTGATATGCCAAATCACTATCACTATCACTATCTTCCCATTCATCATCTATTTGCTAGAGTGGGCACCAGAAATATCTCCATATGTCCTGTCTCATGCTAGTAGAACCCAAAGGCATCTGCTTGCTCCAGGAACATAAAGAGCCTCAAGCAATTATATTAGGTCATGGGAATGACCTAATATAAATGTTACTGGTATTTGGCATATCAAATACAACATGAGCAGCTTGCCAGGCTTGTCGTGCGGGTGGCATACTCTTGTAGTCACCTCTATATAAAGCATTTATTGATGAACCGCTCTTCCACTAGTGGCCGCATGAGCAGGGCTGTGATAGTCTGGTCTGCTGGGTGGAGTTGTGACGACAGGGGAAGTCCGGATGTGGAAAATGGTGGCCCCCATGGAGTGGGGGGGCTTCGTCTGGCTTGTTGTGAGGCTCTGCTGGGATGGCAGGCCAGGGTTAGAACCTGCCATGCCTCCCAGGTGCCTCATGAGCGGCTGGGCATAGGGGGAGAGCAAGTAGCAGCTCTGCCCCATGTCTGAGAGTCTGGATCAGCATACCTGGGCCGGATTGAAAAAAACTGCTGCAGGATGGGTGTCAATGATCCAGGCTGTGATAGTCTAGTCTGCTGGGTGGAGTTGTGACGAGGGGGGAAGTCCGGATGTGGAAAATGGCGGCCCCATGGAGTCTTGGGGGGGGGGGTCGTCTGGCTTGTTGTGAGGCTCCGCTGGGGTGGCAGGCCAGGGCTAGAACCTGTCATGCCTCCCTGGCGCCTCATGAAACAGTTGGACACAGGGAGAGCAAGTAGCAGCTCTGCCCCATGTCTGAGAGTCTCTCCCCAAGCACAGCCAGGAGTAATTCCTGAGTGCAGAGCCAGGAGCCACCCCTGAGCGTCGCCAGGTGTGACCCACAAAAAGAAAAAAAAAAAAAAAAAAAAAAAGATGAAGTCTTGAGAGTAACCCAGTTCTTCCTTCTACTGCTCCTCAAAGCAAGGCTCTGTATTCTCGTTCTTGGCACCAGTTCTTCTGAGAGCAGGTGAGCAGGTCAGCCAGATCCCACAGTCCAGCCTTCATCCAAGACCACAGACAGATTCTCCATTATCAGATATAACTAACAGCAGCAGCATTTGGGGTCCCTAACATCTCTTCCATCCACACCTCAAAATGTAATTGCCTCCACACTATGCAGAAATTCACACGACCCTGGTTCTGTGATCCTGGGTAACTAAGGATCTCTGTACCTCATTCTCCTTGTGCACAAACAATCTGGGTTCCATTCCTGGCTTCCCTTACGGTCTTCCCAGGCTGCCAGAAATGATCCCTTAGTGTAGAGTCAGGAGTAAACCCTGAATACTGCTGGGTGTTGGAGGACATGTTTAGCTAATCTGGGAGTTTTTTGTTTTGCTCACTCCCAGCTTAATCTTATTTAAGCCAATGTTCATTCTAATGAGATCTCTCTTCTATGTAAACACTGCTAGAGGGTGTAGCACTTACAGAAGTCACCTTGATTAACTTCTGACTTATACATCTACTAAGACTTCTATGTTTTCTAGATTGGGCACAGCTCCTCTTTATACCCACTGCACCCAACGTGGGACAGTTAGAATTTACCAGGAGACTACCACCCTGGCTACGCTGAGACTAAAGGTAGACTATAGGAAGGATCATACTAGTTTGCTCTAAGCAGGCGAGTATGACCCTTTCAGTACATGAGAACAAGATACTCAGAATCACCCTG
Organism: Cryptotis parvus; assembly: GCA_021461705.1. NCBI lineage: Eukaryota > Metazoa > Chordata > Mammalia > Eulipotyphla > Soricidae > Cryptotis > Cryptotis parvus. Next base: position 4,385 of record JAJIBD010004726.1, on the reverse strand, counting down.
GTGCAGATAATAATAAGGACCTTGTGGGTACCATCTAGATTACATGAAGCTCATGAAGTTAAGATGTATTACTTTATATCAGCCCCCTCTCTCCAGTGTTTTACATAAGAGATAATCTCGGGATTAGTCCTTGGTGTAACCTTTGTTTATACCTGCAATAGGGTGTGGCACTACACTCTGTTTAGGGTTCTTTGTTGGCATGACAACCTCCCGATTGGATTACTTTGGTGTATATAAGGTGCTGACTTGAGGCCCCTTCACCTTTTTACCTTTTGCCTTTTGGTTCCTCAGCCTTCAGCTTTTGGCTCCCTGCGGCTTTTGGCTTTTGGCTTTGGTCTTTTGCTCTTTGGCCTTTTGCTCCATCTTCTAGTGCTGTGGAAGAGCTTTTTGTACTATTAAAAGCCATTTTTGGAACTGCACCCGACTCGTGAGTTTTCATCTGTTCTCCCGCGTCCTCGGAGGTAGAAGACAACCTCTGTCCTGACACTGTCGGGGACCCCAGCGGCGTTCCCTGACACTGGGTGTGCCCCAACCTGGTATAAAGCGTGGGGGGGGTGGGGGGTGCAGCCTGATGTCTTCTCTCAGCCAGCCGTCATCCTTCCCAGGAGTGCGGGGAATGTTCGATATGCCAAATACCAGTAACAATTATAGACCTCATTCCCATGCCCTGATGGAATGGTTTGAGGCTCTTTATGTTCCTGGAGCAAGCAGGTGCCCTTGGGCTCTACTTGCATGAGACAGGTCATATGGAGATGCTACTGGTGCCCGCTTCGAGCAAATCGATGATGAACGGGAAGACAGTGATGCAGTGATACAGTGAACAGGAGCATTAAAATGGAACCTTCAGCCACTGTGCTGACATAGCCTGTGTGGTCAGCTGTAGATGGCACAGGGAAGAGTTTTCCTGGGGGCGACTGACCCTGCAATACAGTGTTATGGGAGTCACACGACTTCCTTTATTCTCTTACATTCCAGCTCAGTTCCACATTCCCACAGGTGGCAAGATTCAAACACTGGAGAAAAATCTATTTAAATCACAAGAAAACAAGCTTATGGGGCCCATGGGCCATCCGATGAAACTGATTTTATTGATGTTTGACATTCATCTGGGTACAAGTGTGACAACATGAGAGAGAGTCAAATAGGGTGAGAGGATAGCACTCCCTTCCCCCACCCAAAAAGGTCACTGATCTTGCCTTGAAGGTAAGTGAAAACACTGAACGATTCTCCATTCATCTTTGTGATTCTTAACTAAAATATAGTCTTAGTAACAACAAATCTAGATTGATAGAATCATTCCTTATTGAAAAGGAAAGTCAATACCATACATACAATACCACTTGTCACTCATATCACTTGTCTTTGTGTTGTTCATCGATTTGCTCCAGCGGGAGTCAGTAGCATCTCCATTCATCCCTGTAGCATGCTAGTATAGCCCAAGGGCATCTGCTTGCTCCAGGAACACGAAGAGCCTCAAATCATTGGTTCAGGTCATGGGAACAGGTCTATTATTGTTACCATCTTTGGCATATCGAAAGCGACATGGGTAGCTTGCCAGGCTCTGCCGTGCAGGTGGGATACTCTCAGTAGTAGGTAAGCTGTCTGTTCTTGCACATAAAATACCGAATAGAAATAAATAGCCAAATAATTTACTTATAGGTAGCCTTACTGCATTGCATTTATCACTCATAATTCTAACGCTGTTTTTTTTTTAAGTTTAGAACACATTTGCCTTAGTCTAAGTTTCTTACTAAATGATACTTTTTTTTTTTTGTAAGAAAAAAATGATTCTGTGAAGGCCTGCTCAGTTTAAAATATAGATCTTAGGGCTGGAGGGAGCATAGCAGTTCAAGCATTTTGCACCTTGCCGCTGACCCTTGTTTCAATCCCGATATTACATATGGTTCCCCACGTCAGGGGGCCACTCTTCAGCACAGAGCCAGGAATAGCCCCTGAGCACTATAGGGTGTGGCCCCCCAAAGCAAAACAAAAAAATTCACTAAAATGTCAATACCTGTGTGCACAGGTGTGGCTAACAGCTGTCACCCTGTGATCTCTGCTGGACAGTAGGACAAAGCCACAGGCAGCTTCCTCAGCTTACCCCAGGGAGGGACATGGCACTGGGCCACAGTGGCAGAGCAGGCCCACAGGTGCAGGGCAGGACCTCTCGCCTGTGCTATGATGTCTTTAAATGGGCTGAAAAGTGAGGCCGCCTCTGCGGGTCGACACAGGACCATGGCCAGTAAGAGGGTGTCCTCTGTGCACTGGACCTTTTCCTTTGACAAGGCTTTCAGCAGGCACCCCAGTCCACACCTGCCTGTGCTTGAGGTTGATTTCTGGCTGTGCTCAGGGTCCTTCCTGGTGGTGCTTGGGAGACAATATGAGGTGTTGGGGATTGAACCAGGGTTGGCTGTGTGCAGGGCAAGCACCTTAAGCCCTTGTTAAGGGTTAGGTGATATGTACTATCTCCCTGGCCCAGCTTGGCTTTCTTTACATTCCGAATTCACTGATGTTGGCTGCCCTTTACTGATACTCACCACCCCACCCGCCCTTAGCTGTCTCTGCTGCCCCCCAGCCCCGCATTGCTGAGAGGAAGCACTGGGGTTGCACCCCACAAAAGGTTAACTCCCTTTCTAAATCAGAAGAATGCTACTGTACACAGGAGTAAACCATTTTATTGTGCTTTGCAGATATTTTATTCCCTTAAAAACTATATATTTTATTTATAGTTGTGGCAACTCGACACTGGGAAAGTCTCTTGGTGCCATTTTCCAAGCAGCAGATGCTCACTGCGTATCTGTGACTTTTCAGAAAGGTCTGTACAGTTGTTGCTTTTAGTAGTGTTATTGCACACGTGATGGACTCTAGTAAAGCGTAACGTCCACATGCACTGAGACAAACTATGACTTGCATTATTGTGCTCTTGCTGAATAGTGGCGGCTCCTGCCCTGAGATGTGTCTGTATTCTTGAACTGTCCCCACAGACCAGCGTCTTTGGGAAAGGACCATTAGGTAAGATTCTTTAGGGGCTGTAGGCCACATATAGTCTCTGTATCTTGCTCACCTCTTCCCTTAATAGTCATTCAAACCATTTTCATCTCAAGGTCTAGATTTCTCTGTGGGGTACAGCAGTTTGCCAAATCCTGCTCCGGATGTCTTTGGAGAGAAACATGCACTTGACTATGTAAGGCTGGAGTGTCCGAACCCTAATTTGGGGGTCGCTTTGGGAAGTAGGTCCTTGCTTAAAGCTGAGGCCCAGTGTAAAGCTGATCTCCTTGGCGCTAATTTCTGCCTGCCACACTGCGCAGAACTGCGCAGAACTAGACCGAACTGGCCACGTTTGTTTTGAGAAAGTGGCTTTTTACAGTCAGGAATCTTAGAAAAGGATGGGTGAAGTCCAGGTCTACACCAGCTTGCCCTCGGTCTTGATTTTAAAGGCTTGATCAATCTATCCAAAATTTTTCATCCTGCAGGGCAGCGTGTCTCTCCAGCTGGCTGGTGGCACAGGAGCTGAGGCGCGCACTATCTCCTCACCACCGTCTCACCGGGGAGTCTACAGGGTAAATTCCATCTAAGTTTGCATGGGCGGGGAAGCATGTTGGCTAACTCTGCTGCTGGGGGTCCTGACACAGCTGCTCATTTGTGGTTGTGTCTTGGTAAGGGACAGTGCTACACTGGGGAACTTGTGATGTGACTTGATAGGAACAGTATTTCCTGGAAGGCTGGGGTTTCACGTGCGGCAGACTCACAGGGGCCAGAGCTCCTGTGAAGCCGGGCCGCTCCTCTGGAACAAGGGGGACAGGCCCGCAAGGCCCTGCAGCTCCTCCGAGCTCTGCGGAGGCACGTGATGGAGGTCTCATAAACGCTCCCCCACTCAATGTTGCCCTCGCTAGATCAGCCATTTTGAAGAGCAGGATAACAAAATTAGATTTGCCCACAAGTTTGTGATTTCTAATATAAGTGTGCCATGTTAATAAATAAGTTAAAATACAAGCTCCTTTCTAAGTTAAATAGAAGCTTTAGAATCTGAATTCTTTCTCTACTCAGTGACTTTTTTTTTAAAAGCAGCTGATAGTCTCAAAATAGTTCCCTGCTACCAACTACACAATCTTAACTCTCTGGGGATATGAATTAGCATGCATGAACACAGAGCACTTCTCCTGAAAAAAAAAAATCATTGTATGAGAATTCCCAAAGCTCCTCAATTCAATGAACAGGTGAGAAATAACCAATCCCACACATACCAGTCCTGTTGTTCTTTTAGATTTTCGTCTAAAAGGCCCAGGTTGGTTTTTTTCAGAATGTGAATTTCTTTCTTACGCTAGACTCAGCCTCCCTTTCCCTTCCTGGGGAGCAGGAGGGGCTCAAGAAAGCTGAGCGAGACC